>JANHAO010011027.1:0-17305 GCA_026873985.1 Saraca asoca | reverse complement strand
AACATGCTATGCAACCATAAAATCACTTGCAACTCATTTGAAGCTTAAAGAAACTCATCATCTATGAAAAACTACATGGTCACAAGATTTTTGGTTTCAAAAGTTTTCTTCTTTTTTTTTTAGATTTTTTGGTTTTTCTGTAGAATTCTATAGAATATTCTACAAAATTTTTGCATTTCTATTCTGTAGAATTCTAGTTTTTGGTTTCTGTATTTTGTAGAAAAATTTGTTCCAAAATGTAGCAAAAATTTCTAGTTTGTTCATGAAAAATGACACTTCAAAGCGCAACAAACCCAAAACATCAAAACTCCCCCCACACTTAAATTTTACATTGTCCTCAATGTAAGCTTAGAGTCAATGAAGCATAGCAACACATATAATCAGCAAAAAATCTAGGACAAGTAAAAGTCAGGGGGTAAGAAATAACCTTATTTGATTGCAGAGTTGATGTACAGAGCTGCTTCCAAGTTGACTTCCTCCATCAACCACCAGGTCAAAGATTGTTATTGGTAATAGCCATTTGATGGGGAAAGATTTCCAACATGGTCTCTTGGGCTGCCACCAATTTCTCTTCAGCTCCCACCATTTTCGTTTCAGCTTCCACCATCTTCTCTTATAATTTCTCAGAATTGGCAACAACCTTTCTTCTTGTGCAGTAGGAAAGTTATTGGCTGTGATCACTGGCAACTTCTTATCTTCTTCCAAGGATGCATGATTGATATGCTCAGGGAGAAGTTCCAACTCCAAACTATATGGTTGCACTATAGAAGGAATGAAGGTGCTGGTGGACACAACTTCTTTATATTAAATTTCTGTACCATCAAGTGTTACTGCTGATTGATTTATACCAAAGTCACCATTTTCTAAAAATGTAGTAATCTTAGCACAAGCATTACACAGTACAACACCATTACAATCATCACACAAATGGATAGAATCAGTAAACTTATATAATTAAGGGAATTCAGCATGAAGCTTATCATTACAAGCATCTTTAACTAACTCCTCAGCATGTATGTCTATACTAGAAGCAAAATGCTCCTCCATGGAATGCTCTATTACTGGTTAGGGGTTAGTTTGCTCTTGTAAACTCTTCCCAAGTGTAGTGGCATCAACATTTTCTTCATTTGGAATTGCTTAGGAAGGCTGTTGGTCAGAACCTTGTTATTGTAATTGACTTGATGAAGAAGCCAATTTTCTAATTTGAGCATCCAGGTTCTGCATGATGGCTTCTGTCTTCTACTGAAACTGAATGTTGTTGGCTGCCATTTGGTTCATAAGATCTTTCAATGTTGGCTTAGTATTGGCAAGTATTGGATCTTGTTGTTGCTGTATGGTTAGTTGCTGCATTTACTGCCAACTTGGCTACTGGTATGGCCATTGATAAGGCTGTTGGTATGGTTGCTGGTATTGACATTGTGATTGGTGGTAAGGTTGCTGGTTTGGTTGCTATATGGCTATTGATACAAAGGTATGCGAGGAAAATTACTTGCCATAACAGCAGGATGAGCTTGGTCAAAATCTTCCTCTTGATGAAATGTAGGACAAGACTCAGTTGGCTGAATTGGGGTAGGTCCTTGCGCAAGTATTGTCCATTGTCTCACCAAGGAAGCTAACTCACTAAACTTAGGCTCCATCCTTGCAGCAGAACCAGATTTCTCTTCTTCTCTTTTTTTTTTCAAATTGATTAACTAGACTTCTCCTAATCTTCTAAGTAATTTCAAATCAAATTTCAATAGAATATGATAGGAAGAAGCTCTAGCAACCAAACACTACACTACACTACACTAAAAGGGCTGAAAAATGACAGGAAATCAAAAAACACTACAACATGACATGCAACATGCAGAATGTAGGAATATATGTAGGATGTAGAAATGCACATGCAGGATGCAAAAATGCAAGATATGTAGCAAAAGACACTACACTACACACACTACTTTAAACAAGCTAAAATGGTGACAGAAAGCTAAAAACATAGCAACACAACAACAAAAGCTAAAAATACTCAAAACAGCAACAATTATCATATCTAGACATTTTTAAAAATTACTGAACCACCACCACTCAAAAACTACCACTTAGGGGAACCTAAAAATTAAATAAAAAATCTTTAAAAAAAAGAAAAAGTGGTCTAAACAATGAAATTTGGCCAAAAGAGGTGGGAGCTTGTGGTAAGGCACAAGCCTTGATGCCCTTGATGTCCTCTAAATGTCCATCAAATTTCAGCCAATTCCAAGGTGGTGATTCCAGCAATGAACAGTATTACTAAAAATTTGAAAAATAGAACCAAAAATAGGGAAAAATAGAGGAAATAAAAGAAAGTAGTTGTAAAACAAAATGTTAGTGATGTTAATATATAAGAACACTCCTAATATGATTGATAAAATCAAAATGATCCCCGACAACGGTGCCAAAATTTGATAGTTCGATTGTCACGGCTGATCAAATTAAAAATTTATAAAATCAGATTGCACTACTCTACTTGTAGCATAGAGCAACACCGAGTCAAACCTAAAGATTATTTGTGGATATTATCAATCAATTAGGAGCTATAAATAGGGGGGTTGGTAGAAAACTACACTAACAGAAACTACATTAACACTACAAACAGAAACTAAAAACTACAACAAATAACAAGCAACCAGCCAAAGGAATTAACTTGAGATCAATGCATTCTAGATCACTAAATATTCATTCAATTGTTGATAATCATAATAAGGATCCCTAAAATGATTAATAAGTTTTATGCAAAACTCAGACACAAGCAATCCATCAAAATCTCAATGCATTACTTAGTTTTCCTATCCTCTTCTACAAGTGATTATTAAGATCTTAATAACCATATCAATATCTAAATCAAATGGATCCATTTAAGTTATATATTGCAATAAAAATAGAGAGGAAAAAGGGAAGAAGTGACTAACAATTGGATGCCAAAGTGAAGGACAAGATCTCCATATTAATCTTCAAGTGTCAACCTTTGGATGATTACAAAGTTAGCCTTCCATGGAGGTAGAAAAATATAGAAAGAGGGAGAGAAAAAGCTTGCTCTCTGTCCTAAAAAACTACTCTAAAAACACACTAAAAACTACTTACAAATTGAAGCAAAAAGACTTAGACTAAATGGCTTTGCCCGGGTAGAAGAAAAGAAGCTAGCTAGCTAGGTGGATAGGCAATGATAGAGGTTGTGGTCTGTTGCCTCTGCCCACGCATGCTCTATGCAAATTGTAGGCTGCTTTCTTTTCTTTTCTGCTAAATTTTAGGTCTCTAGCTAGCTATGTGTTTTTTGGATCAAAGGATGGTGAAATGGGCTTGAGATCCATGTTAATTGGGGCCTTGAAAGTCCAATTCTGCAGAGCCCATTTTCGTAGCATTTCTGTCCCTAAATTACAGCTCAGTTTGGATGCCCAATTTGATCATTTCAGCATGGGAAGTCTTCATAAGAAATGTGGATTTATGTGTTATATTCCATTTGGGATTTGTTTCACCTTATTTGGACCTCTATAGCTCAATTTATGACTTTTTGAATGCTCAGAGGTCAGGCTGCCAGGGATAGGGCTGAGACAGCATTTTGATTCTGAATTGAGCTCCAATTTTGGATGATCAATTGTATGATTCAACTTTTAAAGTCTTCATTAAAGTTGTATATATATCTCTTATCTTTCGTTCAAGATAATAATCATATCAATTGGATAAGTGTAGCTCAAGATACAGCCAGATTACAAAAATTGCTCAAAATAGCCAATTATGCAGAATTTTGTAAAATGAATCCAATTGATTTCACACTATAAAAACATCTTAACACAACTGGAAACAAGCAATTCTGGACTTTAAAATGCTAAGTGAGAGGACAAATAAATGTATCAAATATTGTGTTATTAGCTATACATCCTCATATTTACTTAGGATGATGTGGTGAATGATATCTACTAGCTTATAGGTCGGGTAAAACTTGAACAAATAAAGATAAATATAGTTAAGAAATTAAAAAATAAAGTTAATGTCAAAATGAATATTAGGCATAATCAATAATACATACCTCATCCTTTATGATATAATGGGCTCCCCAAGACTAAGTACAAGTACCCTAGGGAGTAAAGGATGTTTAGGGCCAAATGTCACGCCTGAAAATAGTGGTGTCATCTATGATGGTGTCCCATGTGTATCTGGAAAAAAGTGTTACTTTTGTTGCAACTATGCTTGTGTCGACACTTGTGTAGGTGGTTCCACTTAGCCAGATGTAGGTCAGGGTATGGGCATAAAAGTGTAATCTAGAGGAATGATAGCTTACAAGCTTTGACTAGCTATCATATACGAATTACTACAGGGGAATTATGGGGGGAACCTTATCCATATAACCGCTATCCTCTACCTCCTCATTCACCATTGCTACTTATCATCTGCCAATATTTACACATGACATAATTAGAAAATAACCATATATATTTTAAATGAATAAAGTAATTTAGCACTTATATATATGGGTAATAATTTAACATGTCACACATCAAATGGTAATATCATTCATCTGATTTCTCTTTTGCATCTTTTTTATCATCATCTTCATCCTCTTCTTCATCCTCATCAATATCTATTAGCCTATTTACCTCTTTGTATCTAGCATTTTCATCATGCAAGTTAACAATTAAAACATTTGCTAGAACCAACTAAGGTGCATATAACATATGGTCATCCTAATACAGTATGTTTATCCTTATTCCACAAGGCTTGGTCTTTATAATAACCTATTAACCTTGCTTATCTCTCTTTGTTCATAGGTATGGTGCATAATAAACTTGTCTTACTTGTCGTGTAAAGATGAAAAATCATACTTGGCATATTGTCTTGTATGTTTAATTTCAACAATGTCAAATTGGGTTGCACTTTCATACCGTGGCTTAACACGAGATCAAACCATTTATAATGGAAAAGTACCACCTTTTTTATTGATAATCATAGATACTTAAGCTATACAATCTCTTTAAAAAAATTATAGAAGTCATCTTCCCTTGATGTGACATTGCCTGTGCCCTTCACACATACTCCATTGTTAATCTTTTTCTCTTAACTCTATTAGTGTGTGTGAAACTTATACCCATTAATAAAATACATTGGAAAGGTTTTGACCGCCCTTAAAGGACCCAAAGTTAAATATAATAGATATTGATTGATCATACAATTTAAAGGGTTGTGAACTTGAGAATAACATAATTTCATATCAAAATTTCATCATACAATTGTAAACAATGTCAAATAGGATAAATAATTATTGTTTATACTTATAAAAGAGCGAAACGAGGAAGCTAACTGACATTAATCATTGTTTTGATGTCCTCATTTGGCATATTTAGATACATAGTCTTCAACCAATGAACAAACATACTACAAAGAATAATAATTTAGATAATTAGTATTCTAAATTTGAGCCAAACAAAGTTAATGATATGCAATGATTTATTAAGATAGCTACACAAATACTTGCTCTTTATATGGCTTGACTTCTTCATAATTTAAAAGCACATGTATTATGGCTAATTTTAATTCTTCTTCATCCAGATATCTTTCTTGGCAAAAGCCAGCAGAGTATCTTGAAAGATTAAAGATAGAAAGAATAAGCTCTAAGGTTGCATCATCGCCCAATTATCATTCCTACTAACTCTTGTGCTTTGGTATTGTACAGCAAGCCAGAATAGTATTAACAAAATTGAGTTATCTCCTTGGTCAAATAAGTTTCACATATACTTCTTTCGAGTCTAGTTATTTGGCCAACTTTCTTTTTCAACCCATTCAGAAATATCTCAAATGGATATATCCATCGTTATTGTATAGTGTTATCAGTAGAATTTGGCATTGTGAAGTGGGCTAGTAGAAGCCCAAGTTCAGTAAAAAGAATGAGCTCGCCATGCTATAAGATCGTTATGCAAGAAGCCCTAGCTCGCTGAAGAGTTTCAGCTCGTTGAACAAGCTTGAGGTCACAAGCTAATAACTATCTCAATGCCCGAGCCTCAGCTCGCTAAGATGAAGTCTTACCTAGCTAGAAGCTCACTGAGGTTGAGCATAAGGCTAACAGAGAGCTTACGCCACCACTTTGCAAAATGCAATCCATGGGTCCCACCCGCAGAAAGCATTTTTCACAAACAGCTAGCAGCCTACAGAAGCCAGTCTATAATGTCTTAGGCAGTCTTGTACATTTAATATTTAATGTAATAGATATATAGTTTATTTAGTTCCATTTGTATCCCTCCATGTTTCTATAAATGGGGAGCTAGAGCCATTGTAAAAGAGAGAAACAACCAAATGCCAGCAGAAACTTTGCCAGAGACCATAGCTAAAACTCTATAAAAACTCTTTCAATATAATAAAACATCTCCGTTGACGTAGGGTCTGATGCCGTCTGAATTTAGATGAACCACGTTAAACCTCTGTGTGTTTCCTTCTTCTTCTTTTTCCTCTAGCCATTTAGCACCTCTATACTGCCCAAACAACTAGGAAACAACTTGGGTCCTGAAAGAACCCCCTCCATTGGCCGGATTCAAGTTTAATCAAAAATCATCATCAACATTTTGGATGCCCTATGGGACCCATCTGCATACTAGTTGATCTCATGTCTTCTGTTTAACTCTTTGTGTAGTTACAATAGCTAGATGGAGAACCATAAGAACTTCAAATGCCCAAGTTAACCTACAAGAGGGTCACATTTCTTCGACGAATTCTTTGATGGCTCCTATTATAGGTGCCACTATCTTTCTGCCGCTCGATAGCTCCTTTCAACATGTCATCGTCATAAATGGGAGTGAAGGAATCCAAGTTTGGCTTCAACGCCAGGAGAAGCTAGAAAATATGATAGGAGAGTTGATTAGAGTAGTCATCACACTAGCATAAAGCCAAGCTTAAGGCTTGCAAAGGTAGGCCGAAGCTGTTACACCTGGAAATGATCACCAGCAGCACCAAGTCAGATGTTCGGGTAGAGCTGGTGAAGAGCACATTCCAGGTTATTGAAGCTGCGATCATAAGAATCAATGGTCTTTGGTATGAGACTCGCTTGTAAAAGAGTTGTTTTAGAAGGTGAATCAATTCAAAGAATATATTTGAGCTCCAGATAAACAAGCTCGATATAAAATGAAGTCACCATTCATCGAAAAGATTAAAGTGTGACCCCTTCCCCCAAAGTTTAAAATTCCCTCAATTCCACTCTATGTGGGGATAGAGACCCATATGATCACCTAAACACATTCAATGTCCAGATGGATCTCATGATGGCTAAGCCTCTTGTGAAATGCCGTGTATTCCTAGCAACACTGGGGGGTTTGCCTCTGACGTGGTCTAGAAGTCTTCTAGCTTGCAACGTAGGCAGCTGGGAAGAATGTCAAAGGAAATTCATTGACCAGTATCAGGCATTAAAAAGATAGCTTGCTCTACCTTGCCACCTTGCTACAATCTTCCAACAAAAAGAAGAGTCGTTGAAGGACTACATCTCTCAATTTAGACATGAGGTTAATAATGTAAAAAATTCTTCGAAAGAAACTATTTTGCCAACGATCTCTGTCGGACTCAGCAAGGACGGGAAACTGTACAAAAGCATTTACAAAACACGGGTGAAGGATCTTAGGGATTTCTATAAGCGAGTTATGAGGCAAGCTAGATAAGATGAGACTTTTGACATGAAGAGGTCTGATTTGAGTAGCTCGGATCAAAATAAGAAAAGGAATAGCCACAAAGAAGGAAAGGGCAGTTTTGATCTTCATATTATCAAGAGGAGCAAGGATGAGTGGCTTTGATATCAAGGTCGCCACAAAAGCTATAGCATTCTATCTGAAATTCAAGATAGAATATTCCCATAAGAACGAGATAGAGAAGATTTTGGGAAGCCCAAGTCTCGATGGACTCTTAATCAGCACAGAAATAAAGATAAATTTTGCGCCTACCATAACAAGGTCAGACACAACACCTCAGAATGTTGGGCATTGAAAGACATAATAGAAAGGCTCATCAAAAGAAGGCACTTGCAAGAATATGTGGTGCGACCTACAGAGCAGCAACCTTAACATCCTCAGTGAGATCCCAGCCAAAAGCAATAAGCTTTAGTTCGGATTATATATTAGCAATGTGCTTTAGTTTTTTTTATTTATTATCTTTATCAATGTATAATTTTGTTTTGCTAATTGTAATGTATGAATCCAGTATGCCAGCGTAGCTGTGTGCTTGCTGAGGCGTGAAGGTGCTCTTAAACATTCAATGCCAGTGCAACTGTGTGCTCGTTAAAGCACAAAAATTGACCTGATTATTTGCCTAAGATAATAAGATCACTATGTTCATAGCTTTCATGTGACCTAATACTCATAAGTCTTATACGGTTTATTAATTTGTAGCTCACATGCAATCTCTTTAAATAAAATTCACTATCTGCTCTAGGCATAAAATGTCTAGATTCATTGAAAAATACGATCGATCGATCGATCATCAAAATATTTCATTCAGCTATTATATAGCCACTCATACAAGTAAAATGTTCAATACAACAATTCAACAGTTACAAAGAAAGGTCACTTCAGTAAAACCTCATTTAACAAGATAAATCTATATCAGAAGATCCAAGACACAAGATTAAAAGTAAAAAGCTTAAAGCTATTATTGAAAGTAGAAAGCCAGCTACTGGGAGACAAACTTCCACCAGTAGGAAAACTAGTAAGCTTGACTACTCCTACTTATATCCCTCCTCAGCTAGTGGTTCCTCCTGGCCCAAGCCCAGAGCAATTCAAAAAAGAGTTAGAAGTCTGGTTGGCAAGGCTGAAACTCACGGCAAGATCGTGAGGAAATAATCCAAGATCTACATAAGACTTCCCCGTAGCTAGCATAAAGAGCTATCCATGGGAGTCACTTGTAGTAGGCCATTCACGCGTTAAAATCTTCTGTAGTAGGCCATACACGCCTCAGAAAGCTTCATCGGAAGCCAAGTTATCAGAAACATGGGGGGCTTAACTTTAACACCCATTGAAGCACTCTACTGAGAGACCTGAAGAGCTTTACAAGCATTATATAGGCTAGATGGGTCCACTAAAAGATCCAAAGGGTAATTGGCTGCCCCCAAATCAGACAGTCCAAAAAGAATAGGATTGCCATGCCAACAGCTGAGGATCATGCTTAGAAAGAAGTATGGTTTGGTTCTGGTGAAGTGAAGTTTAAAGTGACTACACGGAAAACTGAGCGCCGAAGACTTTGACTTAGAAGACCCTTCCAAAAAGAATTGTAACTCCTAGTCTGTAAAGTCAACTGAGAGTTGGGGGGCTAGTATTATCAATAGAATTTTACGTTATGAAGTGGGCCAACAGAAGCCCAAGTTCAGCAAAAGGAATGAGCTCACCATACCTCAAGGTCACTATGCAAGAAGCCCCAGCTCGTTGAAGAGTTTTGGCTCGCTGAACAAGCCTGAGGTCGCAAGCCAACAACTGTCTCAGCGCCCAAGCTTCAACTTGCTATGACAAAGTCTTACCTAGCTAGAAGCTTGCTGAGGTCGAGCATAAGGCCAACAGATAGCTTATGCCACCACTTTGCAAAATACAATCTGTGGGTCCCACCCATAAAAAGTATTTTTCATAGATAGCCAGCAACCTGCAGAAGCCAGTCTATAATGTCCTAGGCAATCTTGTCCATTTAACATTTGATGTAATAGATGTACAATTTATTTACTTCCATTTGTACCCCTCCATGCTTTTATAAATAGGGAGATAGAGCCATTGTAAAAGAGAGAAGCAACTAGATGCCAGCAGAAACTCTGTCAGAGACTATAGCCAAAACTCTATAAAAACTCGTTCAATATAATGAAACATCTCCATGGATGTAGGGTCTGGTGCCATCCGGATTTAACTGAACCACATTAAATCTCTATGTGTTTACTTTTTCTACTTCTTCCTCTAGCCATTTAGCACCTTTGTACTGCCCAAATAACCAAGAAATAGCTTGGGTCCCGAAAGAACCCCCTCCATTGGTCAGATTCAGGTTTAACCAAATATCGCCGTCAATACATAGGGCCGCTTACCCTTGCTTTGAATGGAAAATGAATAGGAAAATGCTCTATTGAGTTAATAAACCTGGTGGGAAGATCCACTGAAGCTTATATATTATCAAGGGAATATTTTGTTCCATTTAGAGCAATTTCTCTTCTCCTAAGACCGTTAAGCATAATTCCCTAAAAAATTGACTCAACTCAATTAAGGCCTTCCATACAAGATCTGAAAGTCTAGAAAAGGCAATAGAAAATAATCTTTCCATGAAAATATGACAATCATGGCTTTTTATTCCAAGTATCTTTCTATTGCTAACATTAACACCCCTATCCAATTTAGAGGCACAATCATCAACCATATTCAATTCCTTAACCCACTCATAAGTTGCCCTTCTCTTATCTAAGCACAAGGTGTGGAAAGCTTTAGGTTCATATATTTTTTCAATTGCTGCCTTTTCAAGCTCCAACTCCCTTCTTCTATAGTATATTGGCTAATCCAACCTTATCTTAATGTTATTTTTTGTTTTCCTTTTCACATCCACCACTGTATAAAACACATAATTAAATATGTTTTTCTCTATGTGCATGACACTGAGATTATGTCAGAGTAAGTTGGATTACTAGTATGGTAAGTCCCAAAATATGATTCTCTTAGTCTAATTGTGATCCACCCTATATCCTAGCATTCTGATTGACCAGGTTTCTGTCATTTTTGGAATGAAAAAAACTCAGTCAAAAACTTGTTCACCGGTTAATCTCAATGGTGGTTCGAATCTCTCACTTTATTTTTGAAGAAGTTATTCTTGTTTCTCCTATAAGGATGATCATATGATAGAAATTGTCTATGAAAATTATAATTGTTTCCTCTCATGCTTTAAGGTGAATATTTTTGTGGATTCCATACTTATCAAGCAAGCTAATTTTCTAGTCATTTGCTAATCAAATAACATCCTATATGTAGGAAAGTCATTAATCGTCCATATTAGTGTAGCCTTCATTTGAAAGTTTTGGCTCATTAAAATGTCATATGTTGGAACATCAGCACTCCACAAAGTAAGTAACTCATTTATCAATAGCTACATAAACACATCGACTTTACATTTGGATTTTTTGGACTTGGATGATTAAGGTCAAGAACATATATAGAGTTGTTATACATATATCTAGAGGCAAATTGTAAGGAGTGACTGTCATTGGCCAACAAGAATATGGTGCAACGTTATGCTCGAATGGAGTGAATCCATCAAAATACAAGCCAAGTCTTGCATTTTTAGGATCAACCATAAACTCTAGATTCTTTTGGTCAAATTGTTTCCAAGTTTCTCCATCCGAAGGATGACATAGAATGTCTATCTCCCTTTGATTCTTATGATGTCATCTTATATAAGGAGCATGAATTCATCAAAGCATACAACACTTGCAAACTTGGGATTAAAGGTAGATAATACATTCTCTCGAAAGGAACATCTTTGTTATCTCGGCCTATCCTCTCTTCCTTATACTAAGGCAAACCACAAACTCTACATTCTCTATCAAATCTAGCCTCCTTGTAGAACAACATGCACCCTTTCATACAATAGTTCATTTTTTCATGTCTTAATCCTAACTTTTTCACTAACTTCCTCGTTTCATAAAAGTTACGAGGAACAACATTATCATAATGGTGTGTCTTGGTTATAAGTTTCATAATCTAAGTAAAGGAATTCTACATAAATTAAAGTCAAATTTTATCCTTAACATTCTTACTACTAATGACAACTTTGAATGTTTAGGAAAAACGTATCCATAATGGCAATGTACAGCTTCTAGCATTTTATAAAAGTTCTAGGCATTCCTATTTGGAGGCTTTTCTACTTCTAGTTAAGTTGCAACGTCCGGCCAATCAGTATCTAACATTATATATTCATCCTTATTACTAGCATCATGCAAATTCCATGTTACATCACTAGAAGACTCTCCCTTCTCTATAGTTCTCTCCTCATCATGATCAGTTCATCATTAGTAATCATATTTAAATCCAAATCTATAAAAATCAACCTTAACTTCATCATGAGCTAAAAATATTTTACACTTTTGGTTGGAGCATAGATACCTTATTTGATCATCATATAAGTAAATTGGCTGAGTTTTTACCAGATTGATAAATTCTTTCACCTCATTAAAAAAATCCATCTTATATCCACTATATTTTAGAAGAAGTCTATCATACATCCACCTATGACATTTCAAAATTCCAATTCCTATATTTTATTTTTCAAAGTTTACATTGAAATGTATTAAGTCTCCATACATCTTCTAATTTGTACATATATATATATTCTCCTGCTTAATATCTAAATATTTTCAAACATGTTAAAATCATAGAAAATTTTATCAACATTTCATCCTAACTCCCAAAAAAATTTTTTGATAGAATTTCCATAATAGTAACTAGATTCATATTTCTAACAACACATAATTTTAATTTCAATAGTTCCATTCACTAAATACAAAGTAACAACAAAATTAATAATTATTATTTATAATACAATTATTAATTTAAAAAATTAACAAAATCAATATATATATATATAATTTCTAATCTAAAAATAAGTTCTAACTCAAAATATATATAATTCCTAAAGTAATATCAATAATACTATTAAGTAGTCAAAATATATAATTCCTAAAGTAATTTAAAACATATGTAACTCCTAAATATGATTTAAAATATATATATATAATATTCCTAGTTCGTAACTTCTATTCAATCTAATTGAAAATATATGGAATTCCTAAATATAATTAAAAATACATAATTAGTCAATTTTAATTCAAATATACAAGAAAATCTTACTAATAATTAAAAATTAACTCCTACAATATGAAAAATTGTCAATAATTAATTAACTAATGATTAAAAATATGTATAAACTATATTGTCTAAGTTAGAAAACTGACAAAAAAACTTGTACACAAACTGAAGCTTAAAACTACATACACCGAAATAAGAAAGGCTAATTAAATTATGAAAAATATAACAATTAAATAAAAATAATTAGTACAAATATATAACAAAATAGTAAAAACAATATAATCAATTTAGATTTGTAAAAAGTACTTTTAAAGTGCAGGAATCAAGTTGGAAAAATAAGGAAGAGCTTTAGTGTGACCAAAGAAGGAAAAGATATAAAAATTGAGTTCGGAGATCGGGCACCCAAACTTTTAAAAATTTTAGAGTTTTCCTCTATTGTTTGTTAAGTTCTGTCGTAAATAGTGAATATAATTTTTTTAAAACTTCTGTCTATATTCCAACGAAATTTTTAACAAAACTTATTATATGACAGATTTTGGATGAATTTTTGTGATTGATAACTATGTAACGAGTTTCATTTCAAATGGCGCAAGAATCTTATGCATATTTTGACATGCATGCAGATTAAGAGTATTATGAAGTAAAAGAAGATTGGTTCGCCAAACAGAACCACGCGTTGTGACCACACATAAAACTTGGAGGTTTCACTTTCGTGAACGTGATGCATAGCTTTAACAATTCTAACTTGGATGGGTATTTTTTGGATGAATAAGTGGGAGACTAGAGAGAAAATAGACTCTCTACCTTTAAAAATTTTGGACAATGAACTGAAACTTTTCCATACAAATGTAAAAGAAATCAGATAGTGCCATATATATATTATATAATTTACAACTTTAAAAGTTATGTTAATTCATCTAATGAACAAACTTTAAAAGAAGTTCATGTATATTTATTGATGACTAAAGGGTGGATGCATGTTCATTAATTTATATGAATAAAAAAACGAATGTACATCTTATATTCAATAAACAAAGGGATGAATGTATTATTTGTGTTCAATGAATAAAGGATTTTTTAATGCACCTATTTATTAAAGAGACTCTTCTACTAAGTATAAATAAACCTCCATATGACTTTATGAAGTATGGTTAAGAATAGTATCTCATAAGCTTAAAATATTTCCAAATTATAAAAGTGTTAGGAAATTTCTTGATATTTCTAATCAAGAAATTCACAAAAGCTTTATTGTATTTTGGAAGAGAATCATCTTCAATCCTTTAGCAACTACATGTGAGGGCAAATATCTCCCCAAAAATAGCAACCCAGTCATGCCTTGAAGCATCTTATCGTGTAGTAATCTTGATATTTGTAACATTGTTTTATAATAATTTTAGAGAAATCTTCCCAAGATGGCTCAAGATCAAAATGCTGCTTTCAAAGTTACAAATCAAGAGTTTATAAAGTTAGATCAATTTGATGGCACCAATTTTAATCAATGGAAAAATAAAATGATGCTTCTCCTTTCGATACTCAACCTTACTTATGTACTTGATCCAAATGCTGCACTAGTTCCAGATGTTATTAAGGATGCCACAAATGAACAAAAGGCAATGGTTACTCAATTAAAGAAGAAACATGAAGAGGATATGGTTGTATGTTGAGGCTACATTCTCAACACCTTGTCCAATAGGCTCCATGATCTATACATATCGATACAATCACCAGTGGAAATTTAAAGATCTTTGGAGGAAAAATATAACAATGAGCGACAATGTATCAACAAATTTATTATATTGAAATATTTTGAATTTAATATAGTTAATGATCTGCCTATCATGGATCAAGTTCATAAGCTACAAATCTTAATTAGTAGACTTCATGATTTACAAGTGATAGTTCCTGAATCATTACAAGTTGGAGCAACTGTTTCAAAATTACCTTCAATTTGGAATGACTATAGGAAGAAACTTCTACACCTTGGTGAAAATTTCATTGTTGAGAAATTACTAAGGCATCTATATATAAAAAAGGAAAATTAAAAGCATGATGTAGTGCATTTTTTTCTCACAATTCTAAGGTGAATCATATTGATGAAAGAAAGGTTGCCAAAGGTAAAAAAAATAAAAAATAAAAAAGTCATGTCCTTAGTGGATGTAAAGAAAAAAAAGAGACAAAGAATGTGTTATCATTGCCATAAAAGAGGGCATTATATCAAAGATTATCGACTCTTGAAGAAAGACAATCACTCTAAAGAAGTATCAAATTCAAAAGTCAACTTAGTGGAATAAAAAGACTTGGTTGTTATGGTTACTAAGGGAGTTCATTGCATGCACATTGGTATGATTACTGAACTCAACATGGCAACTCAAGGAATGTCGTTTAATTGGTGGCTAGATTCTAGCACAACTATTCGTGTTTGTAATGGTTGTCATCAATTTAAAACATATGAGAAAGTAAATAATTAAGAAGTGTTAATGGGGAATAATACCTCTGCGAAAGTATGCTGTCAAGGAATAGTGAATTGAATTTAATGTCTGGAAAGATGTCAACCTTAGTGAATGTACTTCATGTTCCAGAAGTAAGGAAGAATTAAACCTTTGCTTGTCTTCTATGCAATAGAGGATTCAAAGTTGTACTAAAATCTAATAAAGTGATCTTATTTAAAAATGACTTGTATGTAGCAAAAGGATACTGTAGTGAAGACATATTTAAGTTTAGCCTTAATAATAAAGTGAATGTTTCTATGTATATTGTTAATTCTTGTGATTTATGGCATAATAGATTAACACATTTAAGTTATAAGTGAATTGAATACATGTATAAAAATAATTATATTGATCTTGGTAATAAGGATTTTGAAAAGAAATGTGAAATTTGTATACAATCCAAATTTACTAAGAAACCTTTTCCAATAGTTGAAAAGTGCACTTAAGTTCTAGAACTTATACATAGTGATATATGTAAATTAAATGGTAATATCGCTAGAGGAGGTAAAAGGTACTTCATAACTTTTATTGATGATAATTCTAGATATACCTATGTATACTTATTAAGGAACAAAGATGAAGCACATGAAATGTTTAAGAAATATGAATTAGAAGCAGAAAATTTTCATAGTAGGAAAATAAGATTATTTCGTAGTGATAGAAATGAAGAATTTTTCTAAACCTAATTCAATTCTTTTTGTGAAATACATAGTATTGTACATTAATCTTTTGTGCCTTATACTCCATAACAAAATAGTTTAGCGAAGAGAAAGAATCATACCTTAGCGGATATGGTTAATTCTATGTTGCTAAATGCTAAGTTACCACACAATCTTTGGGATGAGACATTATTGACAGCTTGTCACATTCATAATAGGATACCTTTAAAAACAAGAAAGGTTTCTCCATATGAAATATGGAAAGGAAGGAAATCTAACCTAAATTATTTTAAAGTGTGTGGTGTTTAGCCTTTTATCAAGTTCCTGATCAAAAGAGAACTAAATTAGGGCCAAGAGCCATAAAAGGCATCTTCATGGGATATGCCCAAAATTCTAAGACATATAGGATATTAGATTTAGTATCTAATACAATTTTTGAAACTAGAGATTTTGTTTCTTGGAAAGAAGCTATGAATGATGAAATAGATTTAATATTGTCCAACAATACTTGAATCTGAGTTGATTTGCCTCAAAGGTCAAAGCCTATTAGGTGCAAGTGGGTATTTAAAAGAAAACTCAATATAGATGGCTCACTACAAACCTTTAAGGCAAGGTTAGTAACCAAGGAGTTTACACAAGAAGAAAGTCTAGACTATTTTAATACCTATGTACCAGTGGCTAGGATGACTTCCATTAGGATTCTCATAGCATTAGCATCTATTCATAAGCTTCATGTGTATCAAATGGATGTTAAAATATCTTTTCTAAATGGAAATCTTAATGAAGAAGTTTACATGGAACAACTGGAAAGCTGTGTGCTACCTAGAAATGAAGGAAAAGTTTGTAAGTTGGTTAAGTCCTTAAATGGCTTAAAACAGGTGCCTAAACAATGGCATGAGAAGTTTGACTCAGTGGTTTTATTAAATGGCTTTTCAAATGATAGTGCAGACAAGTGTATATATTCTAAATTTACTAAGGATTATGGCATAATTATCTATCTTCATGTAGATGATATGCTAATAATTGGGACAAACTTAAAAGGTGTTCGTCAAACTAAGTAGTATCTTGCTTCTAAGTTTAAAGGTAGTATAAGGATTTAAAGAGTGGTAGACAATTTATAAAGCGAAATTTAAATCAGATCTTGCCCTTATCTCATTGGAGATACAGTATACAATCTTTGTTTGTTTGTTTCCTGAATTGTAATCAAATTATGAATTCTTGTGATAGAGAAGTGTTCAATTTTTATCAGAATTTGTGAGTTAATGTAGAATCAAATAACTAGAACTTAAAATAAAGTTGAAGCACAGGGTTTTTAAAGTGGTTCAACTTGAATTGAAACCGCAATTCAAGTCTACTC
>JANHAO010011026.1:0-17245 GCA_026873985.1 Saraca asoca | reverse complement strand
TAGAAATCAGTATAGTTTTTTCTTTTTTCTTTTTCTATACAATTGTCTCTAATTAAATACCATATTAATAATGAATTGTTCAAAAGTTGATAGGTGAGTGGTACAAAGAGAAAGATGGCAGACTGAATAACTGTGAAAGTTAAGATTCATAAACCGCCAATCATTTATCCATGACAATGACATGAACCAACAATCAACAAATGAAGCTTTTATCTTTATCACTTTAGCTTTGGGGACGTTCCAGAACATCCAAGTTTGGCACCAAACTAGGTATTTTTTCTTTTTTCACTGGATATTATTTTGTTACTATTAAGAATTTAATATAAAAGTCATAATAATTTCAATTTTTTATATAAAATTTTGTAAAAAAAATTATAAGTATACACAAATTTTATATATAACAAATATAAAAAGTTATAATTTTTATTATTTAAAATTGTATAAAAATTACAGAAAAAATTACAAAACTTGAAAAAATAGATATTAGTACAATTTTTTTTTATATATTAGATATCAAAGCATACGCAATTGGCATTCAGTGGGAGAAGATTTGTTTTTACTTTTTCGTTGCTAAGAAGGAATCTCAACAATATTTAAAGAAATACAGGTGATACTTATTTTTTAAAGTTAATTAGAATTTTTTATTAAAAAAAAAAACCTTGCTAACATCCCAAGACATACCAAATATATTTGATAGATCAGTTAGAAATTTGCATAAAACAAAAAATCCGTATGGGCCAGACAGGCCCATCCACTTAGTAAAACGGGCAAAAATTAGGATCCGTTTGAATCAAAAAGATAGATTTTGATTTTGTTAATCTTTGTGCGTTTAAGCTGCATCGAGCAAGCAAATTAAATGGAGAGTTCTCTATGAGGAAATTAATTACTTTAAGTTTTATTATTATATTATTCACCTTTTAATCAAATTTTTCGTCACACTAATTAGTGATATTAATAACTGGCAAGTTTAAATATTAAGTTTTGTAAATATGTTTATTTACATATTTTTAATTTTTAATGAATTAAATCAATGAGTCTGATTAACCTATCAACCCAACTAAAATAAGTTCAAACGTATAATTTGTAGGCTATCGTCTGTAAAAACAACAACAGTACTCGCAAGACTAATTTATAATAATTAAGGGGACCCATAATTCCTGACCAAAAAAAAAAAAAGTTTAAGGAATGCAAAAATATAAAGTGGAAGTTTGGTTTGTGAAAATATTTTTTATTTTTTTTATGATTTTTATTTTATTTTTTTAAAATGTGATTAGTATTTATTTATATATAATTTTATTTTAATCTCTAAATAATAATTACGTCATTAGTTCATGATAGGTAGTGATAAAATATATAGAAATGATAAAGATGATTGTGGTTGTAGAGGCTGGTTTTGACATGCAACTATGATTTTGGATGCTAGCAATAGTGTTACATGATACTAGGACTAGAGGTAAATTATTGATTATAATAGTATAATAACAAATGGTGTTAGCAGAGGAAGCGAACGATGATAATAAATGATCATGTATTGATTAATAATTGATGTAAGTGGTGTTGGAGAGATATGAAAGTGGGAGGTGAAGATGAATGATAAATGATGGGGATAGAGATGGGTTGCAGTGATGGTTGATGATAATGTTAATAATTATGGATACCTATAATTGATAATAACTTTGGATGGTGGATGTGACAATATAAGTGGTAATGTAAAAGGAAAGT
Source organism: Saraca asoca (assembly GCA_026873985.1). Taxonomy (NCBI): domain Eukaryota; kingdom Viridiplantae; phylum Streptophyta; class Magnoliopsida; order Fabales; family Fabaceae; genus Saraca; species Saraca asoca. Next base: position 15,523 of record JANHAO010011026.1, on the reverse strand, counting down.
GGATGGTAGTAGGGATGGTGGTGGTAGAGGTGGAGGCAAAATGTTTACAAGAAGTAGGATTGCCAATGAGTCAAGTTAAACTAATTTCAGTCCATGCTCAGTATACTTTAAGTTTTCTTAGCTAATGACTTAATCTAAACTTGATTCGAATCAATTTATTTAATTCAAATTTGACTTGAATTAAATTTACGAGTGATTTGACTTAGTTCATTTAACTCAAATTTAATTATAAAACTTTTATTAATTTAATAATTTTAAAAATTTATGAAAACAAATACGTTAAGCATCATATAAGTAAATAAAAAAAATATGAATGGCCATTGACAATATCCTAATATTATTATTCATATTATAGGAATATCTAATGTAGTATAAATGACAATTTGTTTCAAAATATGAAGTTATATTATGCCTATGGCTACAATTATAAAAAAATAAGTAATATATTAGTAATAAAAAAAATCTTATATTTTTAATAATATTTTATCAAATATTCTATATATATTATAATATATGCTTATATATGTATATTAGTCTATATGCATCAAATCAACTCATAATACATTTGAATTAAGATCCTAATAATTTAGGTTAGGCTCATTTACAATATAATTTAAATAATTCAGCTCGTACATCATTAATTTGTCTTATAAATTTGATTTATCAAATTAAAATATAGATCAAGTTATAAACTATTTGTAAGTTGGGTGAACTGCACATAGTATTAATAAAAAGCTTATTGTGTAGTGCGGCTAAGAGAAAACAAGGAGAAAATCTAATATACTACATTTATTTGATATGTATTTAAAAATAAAATATTTTTTTTATAAAATGTCACTAATAATTTAAAATTAGTTAATTTTGTTTTAAAAATATTATTTTAAATTATTTATTATAATAAATTAAATGTACCTAAATATTTTTAGGAAAAACAATTGTCAATTAGTGCATTCTTTTTGCTGTAATGTTAAAAGGAAGAAGGAAAAAAAAAAAACAGAAGAGAATCGCTTAAGAAGGGTGCATATGTTCTAGCAATTAGTGCATTCTTTTTGCTGTATTATTAAAGAAGGAGCTTGCATATGAATGGACCTTGCACACTTCCACGTCTACTCCACTCTATCGGATTACCAAAGAAAGTGTCCGAGCGCGGGAAATAAAATGGGTTCATCCTCAACCATGAGGGCATTTGGATCGGTGCTTCACAGATTTTCCAATGGCGTTTCCTACCGACGCCCCGGCTCTTCCTTTCTACAAAGTACTCCCTGCTTGTTTTTCTCTATCTCCCGGCTTTGCAATATAATTCGAATGATGATTCCTGAAGTGAATTAGAGACTTTTTGTGAATCAGGGACTTACTTACAAAGCAAGAGTTTGTCGTCAGCATCATCATTGTCGTCGTTGGATTCGACCCAAGACGTAAATCGTAATAGCGATAATTATCAAGTGAGAAAGATATGGACTTTCCCTCCCGTTTGTATGGGCAGACGTTCCAGCAAAATTGCTGGCAGAAAGGTCATTTTGTTTTTGCACTCTATTTTTGTGTGCTCGTTTTATTCAGTTTATGAGTATCTCACACCAATGGTTTAAGTTCTGTTCCCCGAGAAAGTGCGCTTTTTTCTATTATCCTATTTTTTTAATACCAAATTGCTTATTCAGCTAAATGTAGATTCGTTTGCGAAATATATCTTTGCTGATGTTGATTAATTTTAATCCGGAGTCACCGATGGTTGAATTTGACGCGTACGGTCTGTTGTTGTCTATGTATGCCAAGTGTTTGATGAAATTCCTATGACATGTGTGGGTTCACTTGGAAGTCCCACTTGTATCTTCAGAACTACCTTCTTGGTAAATTACTCACCTAGAAAATTAAAAAAAAAAAATTATACTTTTTCTAGTGGCAATCTATAAAGCTGTGAGAAATTCTTTTAAACCTTATATGCGCAAAATTTAATGTTTGCCTTAAATGCAGGAGGCACAAGATGCAAAGAAGGCAAAGCTATACTCAAGGATTGGAAAGGAAGTTGTGTCTGCGTAAGTCATTCTTCGGCTCACCTGTAGCTCAAGAGTATGAAAATTTTTTGTATCAGTTATTATAGGAGCAGAAAGATATTTTGAGTTATAACAAAATAAAGTATCTGATCATCCTCTATCGGTAGTTTTCCTTATTGTGTGCGGGAATGATGTTTTGCTAATATCGGTTCTATCAATTTATAACGTTTCAAACTTACTAGAGGGGTTTGTGTGTTCCTTTTTTACTTTATTGATTTTGGGAATCATAATGTACTTTTTTTATCCATTATGAATGACACAGCGTGAAGAAAGGTGGTCCAAATCCAACATCAAATACACTTCTGTCTGCTGTGCTTGAGAAAGCCAAAGAGCTTGATGTGCCAAAAGATATTCTCGAGCGCAACATCAAGAAAGCTTCTGAGAAGGGACAAGAGGCTTACATTGAGAAAATCTATGAGGTTGGTATAATCCATAACTAATTTTGATGCTGATGTGGAATTATTGTATATGGGATTTTATATTTTTGAATGTTCCACCACATGACATTCTTCATTACACCGCAGGTGTATGGTTATGGGGGAGTTAGTATGGTAGTTGAGGTCTCAACTGATAAGATAAATCGTTCGGTGGCAAAGATCAGAGAAGTGGTGAAGGACTATGGTGGAAAGATGGCAGATTCTGGATCCGTGATGTTTAAGTTTAGACGTGTTCGAGTGGCAAATATTAAAGTCACTGATGCTGACAAAGATCAGCTCCTTGCCATTGCTTTACATGCTGGGGCTGAGGATGTAATCGATCCTCCAATGTACGAAGATGACACTGAAGAGGATAAATCAGAAAGGTAAAGCTCTTTTTTGTTATTTTGTGTTTTCATGTAATGATTAAGTTTCTAATATTTGTATAATGACAATAAAATCTGCACACATGGTTTGTAATGGATGGGTTGACCTTGTATTATCTTTCTCTCCTTATTTACTCTTCTGACTTAGTAGCGGTAGCTATAGTAATGGCTCGAAATAAATTGTAGCCCCTGCTCTTTTAATTTGTATGCATCTTCATAAAGAGATCCAATAGTGAACCTATGATGATTTGGTGTTTGTTTTTTATGCCAGGTATTATAAAATTGTAAGCGCATCAGAGAACTATTCAGATATACTTTTGAAGTTGCGAGAAGAAGGCATCAATTTTGAGCCTGATAATGGCTCTGAGCTTCTTCCCATTACCACCATTGAGGTTTGTTTCTATTGCAAACCTTGTTTCTTCCTTGATGTTTCATTTTCTATTCTTTCTTTTCCCTTTCACTGGTTTTATATGGCATATAGATATTGGCAACCCAATGATTTTTAAAGTTGGGTCTGTGAGCAACAATGCACAAATTTTTAAATGGCAGGGAGCTGCCTTTTTCCTCGTTTGCTGTTCTTCTCTCTCTACTACATTATCAAAAATTTTCCACCAGCAGATAAACTTTTCTTTCTGAAGTGCTTAGCTTTCAGGGAAGCTTTCATGGAGAATATAAAATAGACTTGCGATAAGTTGTTTTCTGGATCTACTAGTTACAAATCAGTTCCACCATGTTTCTGGTAGGTCTTCATTTGGTGAGAAACATTCCTAAAGTGAAGAATATTATCCAGGACTTCACCATATATATATATATATATATATATAATGTGGGACCTTAAAAATTAGGGGAAGTCTATTCAATTTCATTTCTCTTATTTTGGTTGAAAGTAGAGAAAATTAGCATATATGAGGGCATGACTGCATGCATATATATATATGTATATATATATATATATATATCCGCATGATATTTTGTGGAATGGCAATGCCATTGTATGGTTTTGGGTTTAGTTGTACATGGTTTCAAGGTAAAGTTGAGATTATTCATCCCACCTTATAATATGTAGCCTCAAGCCTGCTTACTTTTGCACTCCAAAATTGAACTTACATCCCATAAACATAAGACACGCCTTTGGTATGCATGCACTATTACTATCATGGTCTTCAATGCACGTATTAGAAAGTAATTCTACTTAATTGTTTTAAAGTTACTATTTGCCTGTTCCTTAAAAAAATTGAAAGCTGAACAGAGTCAGCAATACTTTGGTTTCCAGGTAGATGATGAGGCTATGGATCTGAACAAGGAACTTGTGAACAAACTACTTGAGCTTGACGATGTCGATGCTGTTTATACAGACCAGAAATGATTTATCTCTGAAAGCTGTTCAGCAGATGAGTCCAGGTTCTAGCTTTGACACCCTGGGAGGAGATACCCGGTTGCTCTGCAGAAAGAGGCGCTATGAATTATTGCATAGTTTTCTTAGGTGAGAAGAGGTGAGAAGATTTGCAGACCTCAGTCTAGTTCTCTCTCATCCGTCTCTAATCTGAATTTTTGTTTTTTTGGGAGCAAGGGTGTTCATAAATAACAATTTCCTGGGAAGTGTTCTTCATAATTTGGTTAGTATTATTTAATTCAAAACCGAAGATCATATGTGTTGTCTCAAATGACAAATTGACGAAATCCATTTGAATTTTTTTATAATAAAACAACTTAAATCTTGATTCCTGCTGGTTGAGAAATATTCTTTGCATTCACCTCCTTGAATTTCTGTCCACATTCATTTGTTTGTTCTTTGAGAAAAAGATTATGAAGTCGCTAGCCAATTACACATAAGGCAACAGTGCATCTGAGGTCAACCAAGAAACTGAAATGCATAACGGGGTCAAGTTTTTACAACCACCGCATATAAATGTTTTCTTATTCTATTGATTTGTCAAGAAAGATCTATTACAAAACCAAGAATAAAATTGATATATATTGACAGATGATATGAGTGAACATCATACGAATGCGCTAGAATCCCCAGTTAATCACCACTTTTATCATACACAAATATTTATTAGGGATTGCAAATCACAGGATTACATAATATTTTTTGATGAAGCATGATAATGACGATTATCATTAGTTACTTGCTTGGAATCCAGCATCCATGCAATCCATATGGTAGTCCGTGAGGAAACCTTGCTCTGGCAATCTCTTGGAAGGTGGAACCATCTAACAATAATGCATATCCATCTCCATTTTTCTCACTGATGATGGAGATTACAACGCCTGTCTCACAACATAAGTGTAAATCAGAGGTTGAAGATAATTTAAAGAATTTAAGAATCAGCAGAGTCTGTCTAATTACCATCGTCTTCCTCAGTTGCTCCTGGTCGAGGCACAAAGAAGGGTTCAGAAGGCACAGCATTTTCATGATGCCAGTTCTTGGCCTTTTTCTCCAATAAATCAATCTGCATTACATCTCGTATTAGTGGAGGGTGTCGGAAATTAAGGTGGCGTTTGGTTTAAATATTTCCTATTTTCATTTTCAATAATAAAAACAGAAAATAAGATTAAAAATATGTTGGATTTGATTTTGTTGAAAATATTTCTTAAAATGAATTGAAAACTGAAAATGAAAAAAAATTATTTTTATCATCTTTGTTTTCAAAAGTTGAAAATACAGGGGTATTATTATAAATTTTAAAATTTTTAGTTAATTAAAAATAAATAAATCAAACATATTTTTATTGTTTTCATTTTTTAAAAATAGAAAACATTAAAATAAATTAAATATATTTTCTAAAATTTGAAATTCTAAAAATAAAAATTATTTTTAAAAAATAGAAATAAAAAATAAAAATAGGAAAAATTTCTTTAAACGAAACGCCCCTAAACATTTGGAAGGATTGAGAAGCAAGTAAAGTAAACCTTGGTGATGGTGTTGGGGAAGTTACAAGGCCGTTGTGCTCCACATGCATAAGCATATCTGTATTTTTTGCCCAAATGATAAGGGTTGATGCTGCACATGTCCATGCCTCTCCCATGTTCATCTGGCTCTAATGCTGCCTCTAACTTGCCATATGGACTCCCATCCAATGGTATTGTGAATCGTCCCACCCTATCAGTTAATAATAAAAAATTAAATGGTTTTCTGAGTAAAATAATTGGACAAAAGTTTTTATGAATATTTTCTCCTCTATTTCATTACCTAGCATCTGGAAGCACATCTTCACCATTGTAAGAGCGAAGATTCTGCAGCCTAAGCCTGTCAAGAATGGCGGTGTTTGCGTTGTGCTCACAACAGTCAGCAATAATGGCTTTCACTCTCCCATCTTCGTCTTCCTCTTCATATGCATTAATGAAATGGAAAGTGATATATAAAGGCACTTCCACACTTGCCACCTTCAAAAGCAGAATTAAAATCGGATTAATATTAGAGAAACCATCATGAAATTGAAATGATGATGGAAATAAGATAACTTACAATTTTCCCACTAGCTTTGCACATAACATGCATAAACGCTTTTGATTCAGGATGCCACTTAAACTTATATAATGGTGTTGGCTCAGCCCTCAGCAAATTCTGGGCACAATATCTCAATGGCATTTCAGGCACAATGACATAGTGTTCAGTCGCCGGGAATGAATGGACCCAACCCGGTGCCGGGCCGCCCCGGCAATCCACCCGGCCGATCACCTTCCGTTCATTGCTGCCGGGTTCCATCCTCACCACTAGGTACCCCGGACTCAACAAGTCCGGCAATAAGGTCAAGAATTCATCGTCTGTCACAATTGGATGTGCTGAGTGTATTAAACCACCTAATGTGTCACTATACTCGAATTTTCCCAATGTATCTAATGTGTCCGGATCTATTATTATGGACCCTTTTTGGGTCTCCGTCAGGCAAACCACCCGGCCGTCGCCTAGTTTGACGACGCCGGTGTTGGCATTGTCCGTTAATGAAGCACCGGAGAACAAACTTGCAAGCTCACCAACATAGGCTAAGAAATTATCAGTCTTGGGTACTTCAGAAAATTCACGGTAACATATTTTTTGGTTCTTCTTTGCAGCTTTGTAAGCTTGTGATTCGATTTGGCGGTGACCGGCGATTAATTTTCCGTTCTCAAACTGGAGCTTGACCAGAGTAGCATACCCATCAAAGAGGTGCCTGAAGTTGTAATCCCCAATCTGCCACAAGCCTGGACCATTCCTTAAGTAGGTTCCTTTCTGCATGTAATAAGGTTTGCACTGATTAATTATAATTCCAACTCCAATAAATAAAATTGTTATAAATTGAATGATTGTTTGCCTTACTTATTAATATATAAATCATGTGGATTAGACTAATACTAAAAACTAAAAATACTCACACCAAGACATCAGGCATTGGCTTGGGAACAAGAGAAAGTACAAAGATCGAGTATACATAACATAAATATATATATATATATATATTCTATATGCTTCAAAGATTATGATACGAGGAATATACTTTAATTTGTGTGTTCTGACATGAGCATGAAGCATCAACTAATCAACTGCTTAATTCTGTATTATGCCTACATTACCAGCAAATCAATTGGTTATTTAAACTTTTCTTCAATCCAAGTTGTGGCTAAAAGCATTCTTGATGACAACACCACCTATATATTTTTAGATCTTGTATTTACATCAATCAATAATACATCAAATGCTATCAGTTACATAAATATTAGACAATATTTTAGTGAATAAATACCGTGAATTTAAAATTAATGCATTATCAATGTAAAACTCTTTAGAGAATTAACTTTTTTTAAAAAAATTTAAGTAATGAGTGATTGTAATATCAATGATAATATAAAATTCTTTATACTGTACGTCATCAATATTAAATTCTTTCAATTTGTTTGCGTTTCTTGTTTTTGGGTTGGTGATGTTAAGTGGCGTAGGCAATAAAAATAAGGGCATTGCTTTCATCCCGGGCTCTCTAAGTTGTTATAAATTTTAACGATTTTTATGAAAATTTTGTATTCTTTTTTTTACAGTCTCTCTTATAAGATACTATAATTTTTTTTGTATTTTTTTGTCAATTTTATACATAAAAAATTGTAACACCGTGAATTAAAATTGCAACATAAATTTTTTTACAAATTTGCAACTTTAAATTTATAAAAAAAAAGGATGGAAAAATTAAAAATTTTCTATAAATCTTACAAAGCAAAGTGTTGCATGCATTTTCAAATGCGTATTTCCTGAAAATAAAACGCAAAACCATATAGCGTTAAGCTTACCAGCCACAGTGGTATCTGTCCTTGAACAACCAACTCTCCTTCCCATCTTTCCTGCGGAATACTAGTCCACGCACCATGGTTGCCGCCGCTGGTGGTTTCCGGTGAAGGTGGAGGAGCTATCACTGACAATGGACTCGCAACATTTGTGACAGTCAAGTCTTGAAGATTCCGGTTGCTTTTAAAGACGCCCTTTCTCCGAAATGAAAACCCGTTCTTGATGTTATCAGAAGACTTATCAGAAGCTGCTATTGTTGGCCATGAAATGGTGTTACTGATAGATGGCAAAGCTGTGAAAGCCATGGACTAAATTTCTGATGTTCGGGAGAATAGAGAAGAAGAAGAAGAAGAAGAAGAAGAAGGAGTTTTTGTGTTTTGGTTTGGTTTTGAGGAAGAAGCCAAGAGTGCCAATGATGTATTTATAGGACGGACTTGGTCTGTGAATCGATCTTACAAGTTAGAACATGTAAGAAACTATGCTTATTTGTTTGGAATCTAAACTGTGCTTTCGGAATCTTGATTGGAAGATATCCTTTTCGCTAAGAGACACAAACTTTGTTTTCATTTTTCAAATACTATTTTTAATATTAACTTTGTTTCAGCTGGCTGACAATATAAGGATTTTATTATATATCATTATTAATTTGCGCTGAAAAGTAGTTTATAACACAAGTATATTAGAATAGGAAAGCTTTTCTTCATGCCCATTACATAAGATATCTTATTCTAATGAAATATTTTTTATTAGATTCATGATCATGATTACATTGTTATTAGTAAAATTGTTAATAAATACAAAAAAAATACAGATATTACAAAAAAAATCTAATTATCAATGTGTGGTACTAATATACGTAATTAGATTAAAAATTAAGCGCTTTCATCCACTTTAGGTTAAGTTTGCATCTTTAAACGTAAGTTGAGTATATATTGAAACTTCAAACCACCCATAGATGCCTTGTCTTGTGGGTTTACATCCGGGGAAGGAGCCAGAAAATTTAATTTGGGATCTAAAATACACGTCCCAAATAATATCCTGTATTTATTTATTTTGATATATATTTAAAAGAATAAATATATGGTGTAATATGTTTTATTGTTATCTTTCGTCAACAGTTTTCATTGTTTTTTATATAATATTTTTATAGCAAAAAGTAATAGTTTTTCATGAATTTTGTATGTTGACACACTATTTATGTACGATGATATTTTTTTTATTTATTTCATTGCATCATAAAATATTATCAATCAAATATTCCATCGTTTTTAATAACAATTGGAAACTAATACAACAATTTTAAAAAAATAAATATATAATTATATAAAAATATTATTACTTGCGAGTAACCCATCTCTTAGATCACAACGTGGCTTCGTCCCTGTTTAGACCCATGTATATATGGCTTAGTAACATGGATGCTAGAACCACGATTTTATGCGTTTCACGGTTCATGTAGTGATCTTCAGGTAGAGTTATATATACGCGACAGTTTGAATAGGTTCTTTTGTACTGTAAATTAGTAAAGAAAGAGGACCTCGTAAGTTCAACTAAGTATATATATTTGCACCCTTTGTATTCTGGCACAGTACATCACGTGTAGTGTCTTTTTTTTCCCATGCAAAAGTGAAATTAAACACAAAAACTAATCACCAATATCATACAGAAATCAAATTGCATATATATATATATATATATATTTTAATAAATCTGTCTCCATATGTAAGTAGAGTTAGACCCTATGGGCATGTAATTTGACGACTTACGAGAGATAATAATGATGTTTGGAGGAATATAAGTATGTATATGTTCATATATAATTGGTAAGTATCATTATAAGTTTTTTTTAAAAAAATCAGTAATATTTAGATAAATCTACCTTCATATATTTTGATAAAATTATCTCTTTAAATGAATTGGAAACATGTAATTCATACTTGAATTAAAAATTAATTTCTTGTTTTGTAATTAAGTTTTTGATAGTATATAAGAATTTATGATTCATATATACGGTTATTGTACATTCAAAACCATAATGATAGTAGAAAGCATGTATATGCGTAATATGTTATCTGGCGGAAAGTTGGACCGTTTATTATGCAGAACGCATCAGATCCACTTTGACATTGAAATATAAACTGATCGTACGAAAAAAAACCCACAAACTTTGTCCTTATATATATATCAGTAATGTAGAATCTAACTCTTGAAAAAATCAAACATGTAATTATGTTGGTGTTACCCGCAATTGAAAAAAAACAAAGGGTAAACCAATTCCGCTTCTTCTACTTCATCATACTAAAGAAACTTCTTCTCAAACTTAGTAGAAATTATCAAAATCTCAAATTTTATGATTGAGGGAAAGAAATGATCAAACACAAAGGAAGAAGAAAACTGAATACAATATATAGATCACCGTTCAAAGTGGGGATGAAAGAAAGAGGTATGTTCTCCTTCGGAATTTCGTGACCATGAATCATGAATATTGAAATATTGATGAGTTTTTTTGTTTTATTTTATTTTATTTATTTGGCACACGAGGAAGAACCTAGTTTCTTAGTTCATACCCCTTTGGGAAAGTGGGAACCCCCCATTGTTGCCACTTGCTGCTTTATATATTTAGTATGAGGACAAGCCTGTTGTGGATTCTGGGTCCTAATGTTGGCCACTCAATCTCTTTAATTTTCATGTCAACGTTCCTCAAATTAATTAACTATTTGTGTCCCCAAAGCAAAGAAAAGTGTACCTTACACAATACCTGGCGTTCATTTTTCAAACGTTTTAGTGCATAAGCTGACCTCCCTTCCACCCTTTGTTTGTTCACTTAAGGAATTTCAGATTTCAAAAATTATTAAATTATTTAGAATAAAATTATATCCACTTCCCTTAAAATTGAATGAAATTACAAATTTATTCTAATATTGATGATGATATATAGATCTGATTTATTCCTGTAGAAAAACATAAAGGATCTTCATTAGCAAGACCTTCACAAATAAATCAATCATAGATTAAGGCTATATTTTGTTATTAGATGTACTATAAGAAAGAGTTTGCATGGATATTTTCTTTATTTACTTAAAAATAACATTGAAAGAAAGCAAGAAATATGATAGTAAGAGATAAAATCAATTAGAGTTTAAGAAAATCAAGTGTGATTGACCCACTTTGTCCAATCACTGAATAAGTGGGTTCATCTGGGATTACTTGCTAGAGAGGGTCAGAGAGGATGAAGACCTCTGTAAATGCTTGGGTCTCTTCATGGCATCCTTGAATCCCACAATTGTCAATCAATGTACAAAGCTTGTTAAAGTGTGGCAGACAAAAATAGGGTTTTCCCACAACGGCGAACTGTTCATTATTGATAATAAGATTAAGATTATTATAATAAGACAATTAGTGGCGGGCGGTGCTGATGCGCACTGACGTATCACAATCTTAAGTTGTTTAATTTGTTGCTAAGGCAATGGGATTTTACTAATAATTAGTGGGCTTCTTATTGTAAGAAAAATAAGATCCCGGATTTTGTGTAAGTGCTTTCCTTATTCTATAGAAAACAGGAGTCAATCAAACAACTGATTCCTTTATTTGATACAAATTCTTAAACAATACAAAAGTGCCCTTAATGATTCTCAATCGAAATCATTGCTTACGTTTGGATGCTTCCTAATTTTAGGGCAAGTGCCTAACGGGGCAGATGCCAAAGTCCCACATTCTCAATCTCTTCTTGGATGCTTTCGAGTATTTTCTGGTTGACTCCTTATGGATCTGATAATGATGGCTTCAACTCATCAATAGATTAATGCATCATGCAACAAACATTGCCATAGAATCAATATAATAAGACAAGGAATTAAAATACTGTGGTAGATATAAAGTTAGAATACTGTCACTGTCAAATTTCATTTCTTGCTATTTTTTTTTCTTTTTCTTTTTTCTTCTCAATATCATACGTAAAATTCACGTGGCTTCATTCTTAAATCTCCCTGTGATCTTTAATCGTATGAATTTTACTATCATATTTATTGAAAATCAATATTATTTGCAGCCCTTTAATTAACAAATCTCTAATTTTTTAAAATGACTTTCAGTTTTTTTTTTAAATAGTATATCTAAAAGCTTTCTCACAATTCCTATAAATAACACTGATTTATTAAAATTATTAGAATATTTAATAATCAATTATAGATCAAATCATTAATTAATTATAATATTTTTTTAAAATGTTTGGTTGCACTTGAATAATATTACTCTCCCATCCTTATATTGTTTATCTGTTTTACCCGGTCTCTCTCACATGTTCGTGAGACAAATATATGAAGAGGAATAAGTATAGGATAATAATTTTAAATTTATTTTTTATTTTAATTGATATTATAAAAAAATTATTACAATTCATTTTCATATTACCTTTACTTTTTTATGGTTGTCACAAAAACAAAAACTCTCATGACTCTCTTTTTTTTATTACATTTTTCAATAATTTAATATGAAAAAAATAATTTTTCTATATATCATCTAAATAAAAATAAATTATATAAAATCAATTATAAAATATAATTAATTATTTAAATATCAATTATTAATAATTAATTATTTTAATCACTGTATCAATCAAACAGCTCATTACCTCCTCACCTTAAAGGAATGAATCTATATAGTAGGAATGACTCCACCTCAAATTAAATTAGTAAGAAGTTGTACGCTAAAAATATTAATTTAAAATGGGCAAAAGTATTAGCCTATTTACAAAGCTTGGAGAATCAAATAGTAGAAAGAAAGTGACATTCTTTTGACTTGCTAATAACAGAGGGTGAAAGACAAAAACCAAAATTTTGAAACCGTGGATTTAAATTGTTTCCATTGGCGGAGAGAACAAGATACTGGGTAGCCTCGTTTAGCTCAATATCAAGGAGTCTACTTGTGATAAAGCCATCAAAGACGACAAAACCAAACCACAAGGAATTCCGTCACTATAAACGCAATCCCTTTGACTCAATTTTAAATTAAGTAATCCACAGGAAGAAGACCTTCACACTTCTAATTATAATCAATTTGGATAAATTAATATGATAGTAATTATGGAAAACAATCTTATGTATTAGCTTAATTGTTAAGATTTGTTGCCTTCGATTATTAATGTCTTAGATTTGAATTTTATTGTCAACAATTTTAACGGATTAAGCAATTTGTAAATATCACTGTAAGTCTTAAAAATAATTAATGACTATCTTGATCTCTAAATGAAATAATCTATTTTACTCTTAAATTTTTTGTGGAAAAAAGAAAAATGTAATTGTTCAAAGCATTAGATTGAGACTTTCAAGTACGGACACTCAGAAAATACAAAAACATACCACTGGATGAAGTTGAACCTCCTTTGTTCTTTTAAATCTTACCGCCATTTTGCTGAAATTCTGACAGCGAATATAAAGCTAAATAAATAACTCATATGGATGACTTTATTTCGTTACACCTCATATGAAAATGAAAGGTATTCTGGTACCTCCAAGTTCGAAATTATTACATTATGAATTAATTCTATGTTTGTATTAAAATGATTTTTAATTGGCATACACCTAATATAAGGTTCTAAAATTGTGAGATTGGTATCAAAATAGTTTGAGTTGTTAGCTTCAAGGTTTAACATAATGAGTTTTGATTATGACAAATAAGTTTCATAATAATATAATATGTTCTAATGTGTTAAAATGTTATATTTTATATAAGTATTTATAGACATACTATGCTATGGTTAATGTTGACATCAGATTTTGATATTGAGCCAAACTCTGGCCAACAGGGGGATTCTTGGGATCTCTGACCCTTGGCTGGTTCAAATATAATAAAACAACAAAAATGCACAAAGATGAAGGGAAGAGCAGGGAAGAAGATACAAGGTTTTTAACATGATTCGGCCAAATCCGGGTGTCATCGAACCCTAAGTTCATAGTAGTGTGGTATTGTGATGGTGTTTTTATAAATTGTGATGGTGTTTTTATAAAGTTATAGTATTCAGTCTCTGTTTTAACAAAGTTTCAGCATGGATCATCTCTCTCTTTCACAGGAGGCTCTCTCCTCATATTTATAGAGGAAAGGATGTTACCATAGTAATTACATGTGCAGTAAATATGTTATATCAACATTTAATGTACAAGATAGAATATACAGACTAAATCTCCTTTTTCGACTACTGTAGATTGTCTTCTGTAGGCGGGCTCCATTTGTCTGTTGGTGTAGGGTATGACTTGGTCCTCTGTCTGGTGAGCTCCATGTCACTAGTCGCACTTCGTTGATCGGATCACACAATCCGAGGTCGCGCACATCATCAGGAAGAATATGTCGAACTCGTTCTGTCGAGCACGAGTTCGAGCCAAGGGGTCGCACTTGTGACACAGATTGAAGGCGTAGCAATCCAAATAATTCTTCCGATCGATCCTTTTGTCGCTCTTGGGCATCTTGCGTGTCCATCCGGGATGAACTATTTTTCGCATACAACAGTTAATAAATATATGATATGGATACTGCATGTTCTTGTGTTAATTTATTTTAGTTATATATTTAAATTATGCATTATGATAAATTATCTTGGACTAATTATGGTTAGCAAATTAGTTTATACATATCTTATAGGATTGTTCAAAGGGAAGAAGAGTGAGCACTAGAGTAAAATAATGGGAAATCTTATTATGCACAACTTAAAAAGAAAGTCAAGAAAGTAGATGTGTCCCAAGTATAGAAAAATGGGAAAAATGAAGCTTTGAAAGCTTGGAAGTATCAAGAAAAATCTAAGGACTTCATTGGGAGGACTTTATCACTACAAAAAAGTATGTAATTTAGCGACGGTTATTTAGAGGCGGTTAAATTAATCACCTCTAAATAACAGAAATAGCGGCGGTTAAGTTATCTGTCATTATTATTAATTTTTTTTAAATAAGAGCGGCGGTTAAATGTTAACCGCCTCTATTATTTTAATTTTTTTTAAATAATAGCGACGGTTAAAGTTTAATCGTCGCTATGTGTTTAATTTTCCAAACGTTGCATTTGGCTCCCAAGGGCTTATCACCCTGCCTTCTCCTTCATCTTCTCTCACTTTGCCATATCTGTCTCTCCCTCACTTTGCCGTGACCCTAACCTTTAACTCTTAACTTCATCTCTCACTCAAAATAGAAATGGAAACATCTTCATCTTCTCTCAGTCTCAACCTTCTGTCTCTCTCTCACTCTACCGTAAACCTTCATCTTCCTCCAACATTGACGCTTTGTGACCAAAGCTGAGAGGTCGTGACCAAAACTGAGAGGTCAATGAGCTTATTTTGTTCTATTTTCAATTTTGTTTAATTATTTGATGCTTTCTCTTTTATTTGAGTTCAATTTTGTTTTTGTTTTCTCAATTTTGGCTAACTATCAAATTAGA
>JANHAO010011025.1:0-17254 GCA_026873985.1 Saraca asoca | reverse complement strand
TCTGAAATTAGATAATGATCTAAATGGAAAGAGTGTAGATCCTACTCTATTTAGAGGTATGATAGGTAGTTTGTTATACTTAACTGTTAGTAAACCTGATATTATGCTTAGTATTTGTATATGTGTAATATATCAAACTAATCCTAAGGAATCGCACCTATCAACACTTAAAAGAATTTTTAGATATCTAGTAGGAACTAAAAATTTAGGACTTTGGTATTGTAAGTCAGATAGCTATAGTTTATTAGGATATTCTGATGTAGATTATGCAGGAAGTAAAATAGATAGGATGAACACTAGTGGTACTTGTTAATTTATTGGACATTCATTGGTTTCATGGTCATGTAAAAAGCAAAATTGTATTGCCTTATCTACTACTGAAGCAGAATATATAACGGCTGGAAGTTGTTGTGCCCAGATTCTCTAGATGAAATAACAACTTTCAGACCATGGATTAAAGTCTAAGAAAATTCCAATACTTTTTTACAACACAAGCACTATAAATATAACTAAAAATCCTATAATGCATTCTAGAACTAAGCGCATTCAAACTAGACGCCACTTTTTAAGAGATCATGTTCAAAAGGGAGATATTTCAATAGACTTTGTTCAAACAGACTTTCAATTAGCTAATATTTTTACTAAACCTTTAGATGAAAAGTGATTTATATTCATTAAGAGAGAAATTGGAATGATAAATTCAGAAGAAATTGAACAAAATTAAAAACCATTTGCTTTATATCTTTTACTTTTGCTTATTTGATTTGTTATGTTTGATATTTTAATGCAAAATCTAACTTAAGCATAAGAGTTTCTTAAGTTTGTTTTACATGTGTATGAATTAAAAGTTTAAGGTACAAGTCTAGATAGTATATTTTGGTTCATTCATATATAAAAAAAATTGATTTTTAGACATTAAATCAAATTTAGCATCGATTTACTTTCATTTAGTGTACTTAAATCAATTATTACATCACTTTCTAGCTCAAAAATTTGAAACTTTAATCACTTTCAACACTAATTTAGAAAAAAATGTTTCTATATAAATCAAATTTCAAAAAATACTCATTTATTATGAAGGAATCAATTTTAGATTCTAATGCAAATATATTCATAAATTTAGAGGGAGCAATGAACTTTAAATTTTTGTTCTGGTTCCTATGCTTTATTCTTTTTGATGTGTCAAAAGGTGAGAAAAAGCATAAAGCTTCATTTTAGATAATTTTCTTCCTTAATTTTTTTTTTTTTTACTTTGAACCTCGTCTAAAATTGTTTATCAACATCAAAAAGGAAGAGATCATTAGCTTAGATTACTTTAGCTACATATTTTTCCTTGGTTTTAATGTTGAAACACAATTTTATTTAACACTATGTTTTAGTGTTTTTGATTTGGTTTGCAGGTTCAAAGAAACATGATTCAAGAGATCCATGAATAGTTTTAGGAATTATTTTATTTCAATAGGATCTTTTGTAAATGATTTTAAATGATATTTGATCCAAATATTTTAAATAAATAATAAGGTGGTTTTAAAACCACTTGAATAAAACTATAAAACTATTTTTCACTTCATGAATCGATTTCAATGTCGATGCATTGAAGAACTTATGAAAAATTTAAATCAAAATCGAAGTAACAATCGATTTCTAAAACATAGATTTGAAAAATTCTTTTTACCAAAGGTTAGGAAAATTTCCTACATCGATACAGACAGTTCTACTTGTGACAAACTGAACTTCAATTATCACACCGATTAATTGGTTATAACCACTTGTAATTGATTTCATAATTGATGCAACAACTAAAAATTAGTTATTCTATCATAAATGGTTACAATAGTTATGAAAGCCCAATTGCTTTTATTATTTAAATGATTTTTCACAATTGTCTTCATTATTCAAGTGCAAAAACATCTAAGAAAAGGAGCTATATAAGTTTTCTCTCTACCTCATCAAGTTTTTGAGATCTAATTAAAAGCCTTTGGATTAAAAGTCAATTGAGTTCATCTTAGTTGTTTGAGATTTCATCTCAAACCTGTTGTATTGTATCTCTTAATCTTTCTTATTTCATTTCTTTCTATTTGAGATTTCTAAGGATTTAGAAATCTGTATAGGTTTAGAAGAGCCTGTTTATAATTCTTCTAAGTTAGCAAGAAGCCTGTGTAATTTCTTTTGTTTTAATGTAAACTGGCATTTTAGGAGCCAGATAAATTTTAACAGTTTTTCTTTTAATTGAAAAGATTAAGTGGATTAAACTTGAATTGTGGTTTTAATTCAAGTTAAATCAATTTAAAAATTTGTGTCTTCAACTTCTTTTTGCTACGTCTATATTTTGCTGTTAAATTTTAATTTCTACCATCTTCACTTTCAATGATTATTAATCTAGTGCATATCTCAATAAAAGAACAGTTAATATTAGATAAAGGTGTATATAAATTCCCTAACAGGAAAAGGGCAAGATCTATTTATTTTCCACATTTCAATGTTTTACTGGGGTCATCAGTTTCTGCATTTGATAAGTATTTACTACAAATTCAACAACCTCTTTAGCTATGTAGCCTTTAACAATTCATCCTTTAGGCTGATGTCGATTCTTCACATACCATTTTAGGTTTTTCATATATCGTTCAAATGGTTACATCCATCTTAAGTAAACCAGTCCACAGTGTTTTATCTCTCTCACCAAATGAACAACAAGATGCTCTAGGGTGTCAAAAAAGGAAGGTGGAATACACATCTAAAGATAACATGATGTAATAACAACTTCCTTTTACAAGTCATCTAATTTCTAATGATCAACAACTTCGTTACGTATTGCATTGAAGTAAAAACAAAGTCTAGTAACAGCATGCCTCACATGTTTAGGCAATAATGATTGAATAGCCACCAGTAATAGTTGTTGCATTATAGCATCAATACAAGAAATCATTCATTTTTTGACATCATTTCTGATGTCCTTCTGAAAGCACTATTTAGACATTAGAATTTTGTTAGAAAAGATATCAGAAATAAAAAAAAATTGTATTAGACTTTTCCCAACACTTATAAATGTCAAACACAATGATGTGGCACAATTCCAACATCTGAATTTGTCTGAAAAATTGACCAAAAAATTTTTTAAAAAATTTGGCACATTAATTTTTTCATATGCCTTAAGAGATGATTGAAATGGCATGTCACATGATTACATTTCCCTTTCTAATGTCCTTAGACATCATCAAGCCATAAAAATCAGGTTTTTAAAATTTTGAATTTTCAAGACATGCCATAGTTTCAAGCACAAATGTTGGAAATCCATTAAATAAAAAAAATATGATTTTAGATCAAGGAATCCCCCTATATCATTTATCTCTGCCCTATACTTCCCAAACCTCAATGACGTTGTTGATATGTTGCTGGAGGAATGGCATCATCCATCCTTGGCCTACTTGCATCCATCCCACCATCAAAGCTTGTTATTGCCCTAGGTCCATCATAGTTTTCACACTCGCAGTCACAACTACCCACTTCTTCATACCCAGCAACCCTTGCTTCTTCTTATAGCCAATCCAACACAAAGTTCCATTTTTTCTTGTATTTTCTCTTGATTTTGTATCAATGACAGCCATCAATAGAGATTCCACACATTCACCTATGATAAAAAGAAATTGGCCCTTACACAATGTTCATGACTCCACCTTCTAGTGCAATTCCTTCCATTGAACTAATTCTTGATTCTCCAAAATAGATTGTTCCATAGTCAGTCTAGCCACCACCACCATAGATTAAGAAGTTCGTTGTTGAGAAATCCATAGCAAATGGAAAAGTGTTTGTTTTAGGGTTTTTGAAGAATGTTGTATTTAAGATTCAAATTGGTATGTTGATTTTGCATACTTTTAGCTAATGTGTGTGTGTGTCTTTTGTCTTTGTTTGGTATGGTTATCATGGAGGCAAAATTGGGAGAAAAAAAAAGTAGACTATTGATTATAACCTAGTCTAAGTCAGTCAGATTGCTTGAATTGTTGAAAATTTTGAAACTTGAGATGTAGGTTTTTTGTTTTAGCTTTATTTTTTCCTTGATACGGGTAGATACTTGAGTAATGCTATTGTAAATACTATTTGGATAGCTAAAGTAAACATAGAACTAAAAAATACTATGTGCCTATGTCTTTTTTTTTACCTAACAAGGCAATAGATCTTTTGTTCAAGATTTTATTTTTGGTAAGTAAAAGTTGCAAGATTATTATTTCCTTTCCCTATACAATAGACTAAAGTTTGGATGATCATTTGGCATGCTAGTTTGGGCTAAATCAGTCAAGGTACCAATGGGCTCTTGATATGAGACCAGAGGAATGGTGAGCAATCAATCAAATTCTAATTGTTACTTGATTACTATATATTGAAGCATAATTTATGGTAGCATTTGCATGCCTTTACTTTTGTTACATTGTTTCATTACCCTTATGTTTTCATTTTCAATATGCAATTATGTTCTGTTGAAATGTTAAATATATAGTTAAGTTTTATTTGTAGAAATGTGTTGGTATGATTACTTCACTAGGATACTTGCTTTTTGGTGGTTATTCTAGTTTCAATACACATTTCTGGATGTTTTTCACTAGGCTTCAATTTCTTCTATTTCTCTAAATTTTAATTAAATGTAACATTACCTAAATAGTCTTATGCAATCTCATTGCTCAAGCTAGATAAATAAGGTTTTTAGTACAAAAAGGGGGTATTCTAGCTATGGTGTATGGCCACATTATCTTGCAGCTCCATCATAGACTTAGTTGCAAGCTCAAATCCCTATAAATGAATATGTTGTTGAGAAGGAATGGGAGGATGAGGAAGAAGAGGATGAGAATGATTTAGGTTATTTTTCATGAGTCATTGTGACATTTTATAACTTGAAGAATATTTGAAACTTTATAAATGTTGAGTGTAATAATTTGGATAGGTTAGTATTGCGAATATTTTACAAATGAAGATGTTATTGTTGTTGTTGTTGTTATCAGGTGTATGTAGAGTTCTTTTAATTAAATATTTATTTTTCTATCACATCATAGTTTTTAACATCCTTTCCAATGTACAGGGACATAAAAAATAATGATGTGGCATGTCACATGAACATTTTTTATGTCCTTTCTGACATAAATTTATGTCAAAAATCATGACATTACATGCCACAACATTATTTCCAACATTCAAAAATGTCAAACAAATTTAAGATCAAAGACATGGCTTTGCCCTATTGTCTAAGCTTCTGACATCCTCAAGTGTCAAAAAATATAATGTGGCAATCCATATCATCATTTTTGACATCTCTATGTATTGGAATTAATGGATATGCATACCATGTCATTATATTTTTTTCAATGTCTGTAGGCATAAAAAATGCCACGTTGTATTGCCACATCACTCATTTTTTGACGTCAAAGAGCATCGAAAAATATGTTAGAAATTTCCAATGTCAAAAAAAAAAATATGTCAAAAAAATTTTCCTAATAATGTTTTTCCAATGTCTATTATCCATTACAAACAGATGATTTTTGACAATTTTGGATGTTGGAAACTTGCATTTTTCTTATAGTGCATGACAATCATGAGACTTTAAACTAACTAATTTAATATCTTTCATTGAAACAAGGCTTCTGATGTTTGAAGAATATCCCTACAACACCTTTTATCACGTAGACACTCCAAAAACTTGTTTTTTCTTTTTTGGACATAATGCAACAAGTTGGATGCATATACGCACGTTGACCTCCTTCTCTAATACTAATTACTTTCATATTGCCATTTCAACCAAGTCTAATCTAGCTTTAACTCTATTCTTAGTCTTACTCGATATGTTCAAAAGCATCAAATTAAGATTATGTCTCACAAACAAGATTTGCCAATATGGACGATAAAGAATATGGACCTATTTTTCCATGAAGTCTTATCACTAGTAAGTCTATGGGGTTTGCCAAAAATGACATCTATATTTTTCACCCATTCATAAACCACAGCCAAAAACTATCTCACACTAGCCAAGAATCACAACCGAAAACTAAATCCTTACCTGAATAATTTTCAATAAACAAACTCAGTAAAAAAGAAAGAGAGAAAACAAATCAAACCCTAAACTATAAACTGTCAACAAAGTATAAAGTTAATAAAATATAAAAAAAAACTTCAATATAACTTAGCAATGAAGAAAAGAAACCAATGTAAGAAGAACAAAGTTTCCTACCTTGATCAACAATGGCCTTGAAATACAAAGATCAAAGACAATGAAGACAAATGTAACAAGGGTTTAAGAATGATTTTGATAAATGTTTTAGATAGGAGAGAGCAGAATAAGACTCAGGGGGGATGAACTGGCATGTTACATAAAGATGCCTAGACTTTAGACGCCAGTTAATACATATCAACCGACATCTATTATCATGCATCTACATCAATTTCTCATAAATAACCGACATCTTAAACTTTATAAGTTGGTTTTTTTATGAGAATTGGCATATTAATTTTCAACATATTTACAAAAACACTGTTGTCTCTTCATAATAATATACCTGTTGAATTTTTTTCAATTATTTTTTCCATTTTGTTCATAAGTTAGTTTTTTATAATAACTGATGTATTAATGTTTAACATATTTATAAAAATACCACCTACCACTTCAATATTATATACACGTATTGAATTTTTTAATTATTTTTTCCATTTTGTTTAACCTTGATTTTTCATTTCAACCAATGTATTGATTTTTAATGTATAGACAAAAATGCCACCGTTGCTTCAATATTATATGCCAACTTTAAATTTTTTTAAATTATTTTTGTCAATCTATGTTGATTTTTATTAAAAATCGATATTTAATCTATGTCTTTTCATTTGCCCAAATATAAATGCATTGAATTTTTTTTTTTGAATTATTTTGACAATTCCATAATCATATCAGTAAATTAGTTGTATGCAAACAATTTGATTAAGAATTCAATTGATGAATTAATAAAAAAGTATTTTAGTAAAATCAAATAGGTTATGAATTATATTATAATAATTTTTTTGAAATATAATCAAATAATAATTTAATTGATAAATTAATAAATTTCTTTTGACAATTGAGGAGTCATAGCTTTCAAAGATGGTTTAAACCAAAATGGTATAAATTTAATAATTCTAAAATTATGTTAATTCCTTAACTGAAATTGACGTTAAATGTGATATTGAGTTTAGACATTAGTATTTTAATAGGAATCAACATTTTATGTTTCCTCTTATTTACAAAAATGCTATTGCACCTATATATATTTTGGTTTACTTTTCATTCAACGTCTATTTGACAACATCATTTCTACTTCTTGTAGTAGTGACACTAATGTCATACATGTTAAGACTTGTACCTTGATGACCAAAACACAAGCATCTAACCAATATGCTAAATGAGATTCAGTCAATAATCTTAATACTATAAATGATACATGGTCTAAATGTCTTGAGATGTCAAACACAATAAAACATGTACACTCAACAAATATGGCAACACTAGTACATAAAACACATCACATAAGCACCCAAAAAGCATCATGTATATATATTACCACTAATCCAAGACATCATAAGGTTGAACCTAACCCATTTAATTAGTAGTTTATATATAAATACTTTCCATTGTTATAATTAATTTGTGGCCATATATATAATACAATTAACACATAAAACTTGTACTAACAAAACATATTATAAGGCTTAATCACCCCATTTGAGCAAATCTCACTCTAAATGATAAAACATTTTAGTAGTGGAGTCACAAAGCCATTTAATTACCGCAAATATAAAATTAAGTTATTTTCTTTCCAACAACATGAATATAATTGAGAGAAATAGCAATAGAAGATTTACTGCAATATAGACATTTGGCCCTAGTCTCTCGAACATAATATAAGACCTACTTATAATTGTTGCCCCATAAAAAAGTATAAAACTCTAATATTCCAACCAAGGTGCCACAACTTAAACTTCAAATGAGTGAGTATGATGTCCTATTGAGGCAACTATTAATTTCTATTCGATATTAGTCACAAAAATAGTACTTCCTACTATTACAACCATATGTCCTTAAAGGATTTATTAATTGATAACTTAAACAAATAGGACTCTCCCCTTTTAATTGAAGACTCAACCCTCACTTTCTAATGATTCAAGTATAAATAAAATGTATTTATCATATGAGCATAAACACATATATAATACTTGACTACATAATTATGTCATTAACAATGAAAGCACATTGGACTAGTTCAATTATTTTTTCAATACCATAATTTGGACATAATAATTCAATGAGTCTCTACCCCTTTTAAATAAAAAATTATTTACAATATGTTTAAAACAACCCATTTAAACTTGACACAAAGAAAACTGGATCATAATATGATCCACCATATTCTTTTCATGCCAAATAAATAAACATCACTAGGAATGGCAAAAATTCAAATTTAAGGTTTGCAGGCAAGTTTTCAACCCGAGGCAAATTTCAAGGATAGGGCAATATTAGTTTGCCTTGCCCTATGGTATCCTGAGTATATGAAAATACAATTCTATCCTCATAGACTAATACATATGCATATATTATTATTGGGTTTTTTAGTAATTTAATTATTAAAATAAATTAAAAAAAGGTTTAACTAGATATGATAAAGGCTGAAGGAAAAAAAGAATGACATCTTATTGAATCATATGTAATCTTTGTTGTTTGTTTGATTTTAGTTTCAGACATTATGTTGAATTTTATGTATAATTTTAGACTTATATGCGTGGATTTGAAGTATTTAAATTGAAATTTTTATTTTTTTATATTTGTTGATTTTTTGTTGAATTTTTCATCCCCATGAAGCATCAAAACTTAGGGATAGGGCACCAACTTGCTCTGCCTACAAGGATGGGGCAAGGTGGACTATTGCAAGGATGGGGGTAGGGATAGCCTAATCTATCCTCATCCTACCTCATTGTCATCCTTAGGCATCACCTAATCTTAAACACAATAACAATGGGTTCTAAATATTTGTCTCACCTAAGTAGGCAATATTCAATAAAAAGGATATCAATTTTATTTTGAGGGGTTTTCATTTTCCTTATTTTAAGATTCTCATAATTATATCAAATAATGTTACATAGATAGGGTATGTCTATTATTTATATAATTCATTATTCATTAAAGATATAAAATTTTCTTTCTAATATATAATAATTTTCATTGGTTTATTATGATTAGCTCCACAATAGGTAGATGCATAGCCAATAAAAACTACATATATTGGATTATTACAAAATATCCATTAAAATATTTGTCAAATATCACAAAATATTGAACAGATATGAATTCAGACATGAATTGCATATCAATATCAATTGTGCCAAACAATAGGTATTTAACAAAAATTAATGATTTTATATTTTATGAAACATGATAAAAAAATAATATCTTTAAAAGTCAATATTGCCATCATAAATAATAAATAGTAAGTTAATATAACATATTGACCTCCGACAAAACTTTTCAAAACAATAGTTATTATATACAAACTTCTATTACAATGGTCCCACGATAGGTGGATATACAATCATAAAAAATATTTAATTGTGAACGATTTATAATAGCCTAAAACAATTTTAGACACTCAATCCTCATAATTGATCCCATAACAACAATGACATAATAAAATTGCAAAGGCACAAGATTGAGGAAATATTTCACAAAATCATATTTGCCAAGAATATTTATCATGCATGTAATCACATTAATCATACTAATTATTTCCTTATATAAAATATGTAATTTTCAATATCAAAATAGTATTATACTCGAGGGTGTTTGCCAATTTCATAACAAGTTTGAAATAGTTCAATATAATCCAATTTTGTTAAACCAAATCACTTTGGACTATTTTAAAATCAAATTTAGTTTGGTTTAAAATTAATTATAAGCTAGTTCTTTTATAACTTTTGTTTGGTAAGTCTATCTCATAACTTTGAATTGTATAAAAATATGAGAAAACAAATTATAATCATAACACATCATTACATAAAAATATTAATCAATAAATATTATTTAAACAATAAATAAATACATTGTTTATCAAAATTTGAAAAGCATATCTTTCTGCTTGCATCAAATTCACAATTGAACATTTCAAATAAGATCTAGCCATGTTCTTCTAATTTGAGAACTGTCCTTACCTTCATAAAATTTCTCATCAATAATTTTTTCTTCCTATATCATATCATTCATTAAAACCCCTTAAAAAGCCCAATTGTCTCTATAAATGCAAACTAATATAAAAAATTGACTTCAATGTCGAAAAGGGAAGATTGATCATTTGGATCTCCTTAATAATCAAAAGAAAATATTATGTAGTTTAATTATCTCATACTCAAACAAAAGCAAAATTGTCAAGAGAATAAAACTAAACAACCATATAAATTTGACACAAATTTAAATAGAAACAAAAAAAATTAAATAGTCATAAGAAATAGGAAAATTTTGTAATTTTTTACCTATAGAAGCATTCGCCTTAGCTCTAACACTAACACCCTATTTCAGGAGGGCCTTATTAAAGGCGGTGACAAGTCATGGGGTCAAGGCATAATTTTCCCCATTTTCATTAGGATATTATTTCCTTAGTTGCCCCCTCATCCTCACATGTTCTGCCTTTCTCCAACCCGAAGGCCTCATAACCTTGCACTCTCTGACGATCCTTTACTGCACTTTGGCTCCTCTGTCCGATGAGCTCTGGCCATTGTCATCCTTTTTCCTTCCTCCTCTTCGGTAACTCCCCCACAATGAACTAGCTTGATAGCTCTCCTCTCATTTTCTTTTAGTGTGTTTGGCTAGTGCCATGAATTAGCTCATTGATAGTGATCTAGTTGGTGTTGAGTTTCCCACCTGCACTTTGGAGGGGATGAGTATTCCTAAAGCATTGGATTTATTTTACAGCAAGTTTACATCAAGTTTCCAAGAAATTTAGCCTGAAACCCTTACCTTCAAAGCTGAGAAAAACTAAAATTTTTCCTATTAAATTGCTTCAATTAAACTCCAATTGAAAGACCAAGCACACCAACACCAAATTTTTCGAGTTTTAGTTGAAAAATCCAAGTAGGTGGTTCTAAAACTAACAAATGTAATACTTTAATCAAAAACTGAAGAAACCATTTTAAATTTCATCTTGAAAACCCTAAAACCAATAGTTGCATTTTTCTTTAATAATGTTTCATCCAAAACACTATTTCAACTCAATTTTGATTAAGTTTATGTATGAGTTTTCTTTCATACTTTACTTTGAGATGAAATCATGAATCAATTTGATCAATTACACCATAAATTATTTTGATTTTGACAAATCATTTTTTCAAAGACTCTAAAACATGGAATTTCATTTTTTATCACAAAATATGGAAAAACAAATACAAATCCTTCAATTAATTTATGCGAAACATAACAACAACTAACAAAGAAATATGGATATCAAAATCAAAAATAAATTTGCATTATAAGACCTGAATTATAAAGGGAATTCCTACAACTTTAGTTAAATCCCCAAGCCTATGAAAAATATGCAAATTCATAAAAATTTTGCAAAATTCAGCCATGTAATATGATAAATTGGCTCTAATACCATTTGCGGGAATAAACTCATTGATTTTACAAAATAGTCACAATAAACATATCACAATTCAACCATATAGCAAAGCATGATTTTTGTGCAAATATAATTAATCATAAAATAATAATTCATGCCATGAATAATTAAAATTACCT
Organism: Saraca asoca; assembly: GCA_026873985.1. Lineage (NCBI taxonomy): Eukaryota > Viridiplantae > Streptophyta > Magnoliopsida > Fabales > Fabaceae > Saraca > Saraca asoca. The sequence goes on along the minus strand of JANHAO010011025.1, from coordinate 5,469 downwards.
AAAGAATCCATAGCAGTATATGTGATTAATTAGGCTTTGAACATGAAATTGATATCCATGACTCTCCAGAAAGGAAGAACAAAAAAAAAGGATAAAAGAGAGAGAGAGAATAAGTGTGCACAAATCTCATTCCCTAATATGCTAAAAAAAAACCTTGTGATTTGAATGGGACAACCATAGGTACATAAAAGGTTGAAACTTTAAACCTCTCCTTAATAAGTCAAACTAGGTCAATAGACTATCATAGAAGCCCTAAGAATAAAAACCCACAAAATAAAATATCCACACAAACTTAAGTGTCGTATTAAGGCCTAATAATAATAAGATTACCATTTGGGCTTAACAAAATGCTCTACATCATTTGGACATTCATGTCCATAAATAATGTATTATTGTGATTCATTTTATTCATGAAGAATTAACAAAATACTCTAGATCACTTTTTAGGCCCAATAATGTATTATTGTGATTCATTTTGTTCATGATGGCTTTGAGTAGTTGATATTATGACTCTTGTATCTTTGAAGTTCAATATGAATCTATGGTTTAAAATATAGCCACACACACATACTTAACATATTCCACACTTATTGACAACCTATTTCCATCTTTTAGTTGGTAAGATCTAAAATTAAAAAACAACTAAGGCATATAATTAAATATAATCAACACACAATTCATCTCATTCACATAACATCAATCATTAATAAAATTTAAAAAGAAAAATAGTTGCCATCTAGAAATAAAGAGAGAGTGATTGAGATGAAGAAGATCGATTCAAATCAATGAGAGAGGAAGAGTAAAACTAAGCTAAGCTTTTGTGGTTTGTGAGAGAGTGAGAAAGAGAGTACCTTCGAATCATAAGAGATGGAGGGGGAGAGAGTTAGGATTTCAAACCTGCAAAAGAGCAAGAGTGATAACCATATCTGTAAAAACTTTTTATAAATGATAGATTTTTTACTCTGATTTTTTAGTAAGAATTGAAGTGTTAATTTTTGTTTGCACATATAAGTTTCCCACAACCACATCTCATTTATTTTGAATTATTTTTGTCAGTTTTGTTTTTTAAATAATATATTACAATTTTCACAAATAAATTGTCCAAATACTAATTATTTTTTGAATTATTTTGTTCATTAAATAATCCTTAAATTTTTGAATTATTTTACCCAATTAAATAATATTTAAATTCTTAAATGATTCTATAGGTTTTGTAAAATGGAATCATTTGACGAGGAATAGAAAAAATTAATGATTAGAGAATAATTTTATTCATAAATAAAATTAGAAAAATAATTCAAGTAAAGCTTATATAAAAAATTAAATATTTTTTGTTCATAAATAGATAAAATAGTTCAAAATTAATGATGTCAGTTTTTTTTTATAATAATTGATGTCTAAAACATTAATAACATCAGTTTTGGTTAAAAAAATTGACATTATTTTCTTAACTCAATTTTTTTAAAAAAAAAATAGACATCTAATAATTTTGGTTTTCTTGTTTATAGAGACTTGCTATTAGCTACTTAATTCTTGAAATATTCTGTACTCATAGTAAAATGGAATTAGTTGATTGTGAATAGAAAAGAAACTAATGATTAAAGAATAATTTTGTTCATAAATAAAATTAAACAATATAATTTGAGTAAGGTTTCTACAAAAAATTAAATATTTTTTGTTCATAAATAGATAAAATAATTCAAAATTAACAATGTCGATCTTTTGTAATACCCTACGCCTATGACATTAAGGACATTAGTTTTGGTTAAAAAAATTAATGTTGTTTCTCTTTACTCATGCTTTAAAGAAAAAAAGAAAAGACATCTAATAACCATTTACAAAAATGTACTATAGGCCATATTTTTACAAAAAACTTGCTGCTAGTTATATTTTGTAGAAAATACCCATCCAACCAAAATCGTACATATATTTCATTAGATCAACAAAAAATTCAATACATTAGAAAACAACATTGTTAAAATCAATACATTATGCTCTGTTTTTACACAATTACATCACTCTATCACTATACAATTATTCATCCGAATTAAGTAGGAGAAATTCATCCTATTGATATAGAATATGATCAAATTCTGCTTGAGTGTAAGAACTAACGTCTCCTCCAAAGTACTACAAGTTTTTATAAAACTAACATTAATTTGAGTTATGTTCTCATAACGATACACCATCACTTACACTATCAAAAGTCTTTTATAAATAAAAACTTAAAACAACATCATATGTCACTACATTACTAAGAATGTCAGCATGTATTATTATATTTAATTAGATTAAAGAATATACATAGAAATTTGAAGATCATATATAATTACATTATAGAATATGGAAAGAACAAATTGAATCCACTTTTGCAGGGACTTGAATACAAAAATGACTAGCAAGAGAATCATTATTCATTAGTAAAATAAGTGCCTAGTTAATTAATTAGCACCATTTACACAACAGGCAATGAACCACTTAATATTAGAAGCTTAAAATAGATAGAAATCTCAAAGGGACAAATCAAACTATTATGCTTTAAGAGTGAAATATTTTATTACATTTTATGGATCTTGGTCTTTCTTCATTTAAGTGATTATATCTCTCATATATCTCAATATAAAGTATCACACTCCACATTTCCTTGTTGATGAAGGCATTACAACAAATCACATATATACTCAAATAACCATTTCGATTCTAGAAATTACTTCAATTATTATAAAAGGTTTTCAAGATGATTAAAAAAACTTACTTTTACACTGATCTATTTTGACTTAGGCTTTTGCCTATGGCCACCCAAGTAAAAATGAATCTTGAGAGATCTATTTAATCAAATCCTTGCAAGAAACCAATATATTGATAAAGAAAATCATATATAATATAAATTCCAAAACTAAATTTTAATTTATAAATCGACGCACGAGTCAACTAAGTTCTTAATATCCTTATGCAACAAATATCCTAATGGATCAAGCTAGTACAACACATTTCTCTCTACATAAATTGCACACAACATCAAATGATGCCTATAATAACAAAATGTCAAATAAGTAATACAATAAAATAAGTGCTTATCAATTGTAACAATTAAATACTTATGCCTTGTTAAATGGTGTAAGAACACATTGCTTCTTTTCTTTTAGGACTCTCAATATGTATTATGTTCTCTCATGAAAGATAGAGCCTATTAGTGCAATTAATTGTGGACTTAGGAATCCTGTCCCTTGGTCTCACAATCAGAGTGCAAAAGAGAAGAAAATAAATGAAATGGTTAACAAAACACTTTAAACTATATAATATAAATAAAATTTTGAATTGAAAGTTAAAAGTAAACTCACTTTTCAAAAACCTAGACCAAGATATATTCATGTCTTCCATGGCTAAGAATTGCAAAATGTCATCTTTGGTTGTAAAAACTTCATATTCATTACCCACAACCTTGGCATTCATATGAATTTGGTTGAAATCATCATTGGTCACCTTTTTTGTCATAACAAATAACCTTTTCCTTGGTTTCATAGTAATCATCTCTTGAGGCTGAGCTAGTTGAGTTATTCATTCCTTTATTTACTTACTCTCAACCTCTCTAGCCTTTTCCTTTCTGATCACTCCATTTTTGGTGAGATGCCTAATTGAAATGCATAAAATTATGAATTTTAAATATTAGAAATATAGTAAAATTGGGTCTTTAAAAAAAAATCACTTATTAGACAGAAAATGATACCTCTAGCCAAAGTGAGCAGACATTTTGTCTATGCGATGTAAGTCCTAATTGCTTAGCCCATTATCCCTAATTCATTTGTTGGCACTAGTAGTTTTGTAATCTTATCTAGTGGTATGTCAACAATGACCTTTGCTTGATCGCCTGATAGTTCTTGGCAATGGAAGGTGCAACTGTGGAAAACCTTCCCATATGCCACTTTATGGTTCTTAAGCATCAGAGCTACCTGACTTTTGGCTGCTTTCTATATTGACAGAAAAATCAATTTGAAAAAGTTATAATGCTATTTTTCATAGAAAATATTAGAAACATTTTACATAATAAAGGAAGTTCAAGTTTGTAGTGATAGTCATTTATCTCTGGCATGTTGCTAGATAAGGAAGAAGAGTGCATCTTTGTCTCATCATTACAAGCCTCAGGTCAACAAGTCGTTGTATGCCCGAAATCTGAAGGTAGGCTACCATCTTGCACTTAAAAAGTTCTTCCTTCCTACCTAAGTCTCCTCTCTCACTTTTTGTGTCACTTGAGTGGTAATCCCTACAATAAGATCCTCCACAGAAAATGATGATTTTCGATGACAATTTGATGATCCTCCAAAATAGGCCTTAAGATCCACTCCTCCTTCAATCCCCTTGATACAATTGGGATGCTCTTGAGTTTCCAACATAGCTATCAATACATCCATCCTTCCAAATGAAGTAAACTCTCCTTAGGTCAATTGCTATGTGAGAGAATCCTATGACATATAATTAAAAATATTTCTTAACACTTATTACTTATAATTACTTATAATTTTAATTACTTAAGCAATTAACACTTCCAAATTACTTACGACTATCTGGCTCTCTTCAATCATATTTTCACCATTTGTGTTGATCCTTGCTCTCTTCCATAATTCATGCCAAGATATGGAAATTAATGGTGAATCGGACTAATCATAAGCTTGTTATTCTACAAGCTTTTCTTTCACTAAAGCTGCCTTTAGCTTCACATATCCTCCATGAGACAACCTATGCTTATACTTATTTTTTGTTTATCTCTCCCTATTCATTGCAATCATACCCTAATGACAAAATAATAGTTAATAAGATAGTCAAATTACTCACAATAGTTGAAAAAAAATAAGGTCAGATGGCCAAATTTACTTGAAAAGCCTCAAATTGATGTTGCTCCACAAATTCATTCCACACTTGTTGATCAAGGAATTTATATTTCTTAAGGGGAATTTCATCACCCTTCCTCTTGATGATGATGTAATCCCTTGATAGCTAGTTCTTGAAGTCCTTCCACTATTCCCTAGCAAACTTTATGATTTCTTCTCTCTTCCATGCATCAACATCAAAGGTGGTCTATAAGACAATACACACATAGATTATACTTATATACAATTATTCTAAGAAGATAGTTATACATATCTTAAACACTAATTGGAGATGAGTAATATATACCAAGACATCCAATGTAACTTTCTTGTGCTCAATATTCATTGGCATTTTGGTGTGTGCCAACATTCCAATGTATCTATTATATATGGATAACCTAGCCCTCATTGTCTGACCCTTAACATTGAACTCAACATTCATCTTCTCTTCTCTACTACACATCATGGTAATCTCCTTCATAAATATAGCATGCCTCGTACTTTTTTTACTATGCTAAGAAGCACTACAACAAAACATGTATTTAGCGGCGGTTCAATGGCGGCAGTTTGCTGAAAACGCCGCTAAATACAAGGGACATTATTA
>JANHAO010011024.1:0-17269 GCA_026873985.1 Saraca asoca | reverse complement strand
GAATGTAATGACAAACCAAAATCTTAGCATTAACTTCAAGTAGCATCCCTTGGTTTGGTTACAAGATTACCCCTCCATGGGGGCTAGAAATCACAGAAAAGGGGAGAGCAAAATCTTACCCTCTGCCCCTCACGAAGACACACAAAAACAAGGAGAAAAACTAAGAGCAAAATGCAATAAAAGACTCCTATACAATTGCTCTACCCGGGTTAAGAGAAGAGGGGACAGGAAAGTGATTTTTCAGGCTGCTTTTCTGCCACATTGCTACCTTATCTGTCCTAGGCGTGCTGGTCCAGTTTGTAGACTGTAATCCCACCCTTTTCTTCTTCTTTTTGTGTCTCCAGCTGCCTGAAGTCGGGTTGGAGCAAATGGTGGTGAAATGGGCTTGTGATCCATGCAAATTTCGGGCTTTAAAGACCATTATGCATCAACCCAGTTTTCAGCAGATCTGCCTCTGGGTTGTAGCTAATGTTTGATGCCCAATTTGACACTTTCAGCTCGGGAAGTCTTCATGAAAGTTGTGGAATTATGTCTTATCTTACATTTGGGATTTTTTTTCAGATCATTTGGATCTCTAAAACTCAAGATATGGTCTACTAAATGCATGAAGGTCAGGCTGCCTGAGAGACAGAATTCTACAGTAACTGCAGTAAATTCATCTGCAAATTCAGGTAACCAAATGATGGATTCAGCTCTTTTAGTCTTCATGAGAGTTGTAGAGCTATCTCTTAGCTTTCCTACAAGATAAGAATCACATCAAGTGGATAAGTATATATCAAGTTATGCAAGAATTATAGAAATTGCTCAATTTGGCCAAAAATGCAGAAATTTGCAAAATAATGCCAATTGACTCAAAATCCCAAATACATCTTAACTCAGATGGAAACATGAAATTTTGGCTCTTAAAATGCTAAGTATGAGGGCAAATAATTGTGTTAAATCTTATGTGATCACCTGGTAAACATTAGCCTCATTCTTAGCTGTGAACAAGATTTATATAACAATGTGTTTACCTATGTTTGAAGTGTCTTTATACTTTCCTTCCCCTTTTTGTCTTTTACATTAATTATCTAGATTAATTATCTTATTTGGTGGAGCATGTTTTGGTGCTGCCATTCATAGGGTATGAAAGTCACATCTGATTTAGCATGTTATAGGTAGATACAGAGATGTTGTGACCCCGTTGTGCACTTAGAGATTTTTGTGATCCATGTAATGCTTTATTGGAATCTTATAAGGCTTTCTTTTTTCATTTTTGTGTTCAAAAAGGTGTATGGTTTGGATATGTTTGTAGCATTATTTCATTTAAATCTTACCTCAGGTCATTTACTCTTGTAGGGATTACCATCATAATCCTGTAAGGCATTAGATGATAAAGTAAAAATATAGGACTCTCTAATCTGGTTTGCCATGGTAAAGCTCTATCATAATCTTGGTTTGCATGTTATTTGGGTATTTTAGAAACCATTTTCAATTTTTCTTGCTAGAATGTCATAAAGCAGAGCATGCTACATTTAGTTTTGTTTATTCATCATATAGCAAACCATCTGTTTATAGGAAGAACATAAAACAAATTCAAACTACAATGAAAAATAATTACAAACTAAACCAATAAACACTAAAAAAAAATTAAATAAACTAAACCAATAAACTATGTTGCTCTTGTCAACATTCAATGCAAAATATTATATTACTTGTGCCCATCTATAAAGCAATACAAAATATCCCAACCTATAAGCAAAGCCAACACACTTGCTTCAAAAGCCAAAATATCCCAAAATCCTAGTTCTAAGTTACCTAGAAATGACTATAGTTGCTAAACCATTACAACACCTACTATTACAATGCTCTACCTGATAGCTTTCAACAAAATAAACCCAAGCATTGCCATAAGCATAGAAAAATCCAAGGCAAACCACAACATTTTTTCACTATCTTTTAGCACATTAACTTTCCTAAGCAAACCATTGATTGCTTTTTTCTCATGATCTAAAATCTTAGGGTCATGCCAAGTGAAGTTGTGGCCAAGCCTTCCTTTGCAGCAACCATAAAATCATTGATTGGGATTCTTAGTAGTCTGTGAGGTTTCAAGTGTTACCTCTTCGCCATATCTACAGAGCTTCCGAGTCCTGCTCCTAATGGATGAAGTTTCAGAGATATCATCTTCCCTACCCATCAGCATTGCTTTCAACTGCAATGGTTGAAAAAAAATGAAGAATTATCCCTAATTCAACTTTGAGAAAGGGAAAAGACGAATGTTTTATGATGTGGTAGCCCAACATTACAATTCAGACTGACGTGGACACCCTATTGGATTTAATATTGCCATGTAAGTCATTTTGTCTACACTTTGACGGAAATCATTAAAGTGGAGTGATAATGTTCGATTATGACATTTATAAGGATCAAAATAGAATATTAAATTTTGGGAATATATTTGGAGTACCAAAATTGGAATTAAGCCAAAAATAAATAGAATAATCTGTGGGTTTTAATATTAATTTGTCATATAAAAATTAACTATATAGATACATTGAGATTTTGTTTTATTATTATTATTTTTTGGTTTCAGGTAGTATACTGTGAATAGGGATGACAATTTTACCCGTGTACCCATTTACCCACTGATATCCGCCCGTGATGGGCGGATATGGGTATGAAAAAAATTATTCGCTGGCGGGTACAAGTATGATTTTCATATTCGAAATGGGTATGGGTACGGGTACGGGTATGAAAAAATACCCATACACATACCCGTTTACCTGTTTAAATAAAATTTTTTATTTTTTTATTTAAATATTATTCAAAATAACATTATTTTGGCCGGTATACCTGCGGGTATATCAATACCCATGGGTATAAACCCGTACCTGCAAAAATTATTAAAAAAAATACCTATATCCATACCCATTTAAATAAAAAATTTTATTTTTTTTATTTTTTATTAAAATACTACTCAAAATGACGTTGTTTTAACATATATATCTGCGAGTATGCCCATACTCACGGGTATAAACCCGTACCCATGAACACTATTGAAAAAAAATTTAATTTTTTTTTAAATTTTAACGGGTATATCCGTAGGTATACACATATCCATGGGTATAAATCCGTACCCATACCCGCTACAGTATTCACGGGTACAGATAGGGTATGGGTATGATTTTTTCTGACAGGTATGGGTATGAATATTGTCATACCCGTCTGAACTCGACCCGTTGCCATCCCTAACTGTGAATTAGTTTTTAGGAAATATTTATAGTGTTACCGCATAACTTAGTCTCATTGCCTGCTTCCTGCTGTGAAGTACTCGAATATATATATATATATATATATATATATATATATATATATACACACACGTAGATATAAATAATGGAAGGTATGACAGAAGTCCAAGTTGTGTATCTGCAATTTGCATGTTGCGTGGCCACTCAGTTTTTGAAAGTATTGCCAGGCACCATTTATATCTTTTTCCGAAAAATTCTCCACAAAATAAATCTCTTTCATTGTTGTTCCTTCTTGGATCCCTTCATCCTTACTCTCTATATCTCAGGCATCTGAACGGAGTGGGTGACAGAGAAAAGTGTCCCTTTGAACCTGGCCAACTATGGCGCCACCGCAAGCAGTAGCGGAAGGAGCCCAGGGGCCGCAACGGAGACAACAACAGCAAGGTGGTTTTGGACAAACCATGACCGGAATCATCCGGATGGCTGTCTTTTGGTACTTTGCGTCCAAATTTTTGCTCCCAAAAGACCTCCTGAACCCTCTGCTGTTATGTCCAATCTCTTTCAGAAAGGCGAACCTTTGGTAAACTCACTCTTCATGCACAAACTAATGTGATCTCATATTGTGATTCTGACGGCTTAGAGTTTAGACGGTAGATTTGTTACAATTCAAACTGATGTAGTAATAAGGTTTGTTTCATCTCAAAAGCATTAGAGTGTGCTGTAGCTCAGTACGGAGCAAAAAAGGATGCTGAGGCTCTGGGGAACAAGTACTTTCTTTATGCAGAATAATAATAGTATTGTTCATATTAATTTTATTGAGGAAATAGTTTGAAAGTCTGTTCTGAGATGTTGCGAATCTTACCTATTCTTTCTATAAAACCCGGCAATTCATCCTTTCAGTTTCGCTGGGTTCTGTTGTTTGTGCAAAGGATTTCCTTGTGTAGGTTGCTTCGTGATTTTGTGGTCAAGTTCATTTTTCACTACTTTGTTCAGGATATGTGGCTGTATCTTTCCGAGCATGAGAAATTCAATGACTTTGGCAACGAACGTGCACTAGTATGGCATGAAACCAATATTCCCTATGCCATTTGGGGACCTGAGAGCACCAGATCTCTTGCTTTGAAGTATTACCCCTCTGAGGTATGACAGACTAACTAGAAATGCTACTGCTTAGTGCTACTATAACATCATATATCATGTGGTTGTTGAAGAATGTTCAAAATATTTCCCAGTGGTATATTGGGATATATGATTAGCTATACTTTTTGTAGGATTTGAAGCACAATGGGAGTCTCTTTGCTCATGTTTTCTTTGCACATTCTGGATATTCATCTGACCCAAATGACCCGGCATACCAGCCTCAAGCAGCATTTGGAAGGACACACTGTGAGATTTGTCTTTTTGATGCTTAAAAGTCATTTGAAATATGTAATTGTAAGAAATTGGTTTATAGGGGGCTCTCTTTCTTGATTTCAGCTGTGGTGTTATACTTTCCTATGCCAAAAGCTGATAAAAAGAAGAGTCTCTTAGGGAAGCCACAAGATTCTGGTGAGGGTCAAGCAGCACCTGAGGTTTGTCCTTTATTACATGTTGTAATCATTAGCTTTATGACAGCTTGGATATGAGTGAACTTTGGCTCTTGATCACAATCTCTGTTGTCTTTGCAACAGAGAACTACCATACTAGCTTGATTGTGGCTGTGAAAAAAAGACATGTAATTTGCTATTATGCTGTCATTATACTCAAACTAGCATATGGAAGTCTTGAACTCATGCTTGAAATATGCCATTTGCCCTTGTAATTTGACTAACTATTTCTTTGAGGAACTGCTCACATCTTTTATTTACAGTATCATTTGTGTTAGTCATGTGTCAATTGGATAATATTAAATGCCATACGTCTGGATATACTGTACTTATTGGTCTAATGTGAGATCCCAATATTGATCACTTTTTGGTTGTGCCAGGTGGTTGATGATACTGAAAATGAATCCAAGAATGATGGAACTGTGGAGTGAGGGTAGCAAATGCAACAATTGGTTGAGGAGTTTTAGTGTTTTTAGAAAACATGTTTGGTTTGTTTTAGTGTTTTTTGTTCCTAAGAAATGAAAATATGTTTAGTTGATCCATTTTCAATTAATTAAAAGTTTTAAAATTTACAATAGTGCCACCATGTTTTCAACTTTTGAAAACGAAAATGATGAAAATAACTTTTTTTCATTTTCAGTTTTCAATCCATTTTAGAAAATATTTCCAAGAAACATTTTCAACAAAATCAAATCAAATATGTTTCTAACATTATTTCTTGTTTTCATTGAAAATGAAAACAGAAAATACTTAAACCAAACGCCACCTTATTCTCTTTTGTTTCCTTCTCAGATATTGTATTCTCTCACTCCACATTTTTTTGGTTGCACATGTTTTGTTTAGGATCATCGTCTTCAAATTTTTAAGTTAGACCTTCAATCTTTGAAATGTGTCTTTCTAGGATATTCTCGAACTTAAAAAGGGTATCGATGTTATTCCCTTGAATTATGTTGTTATGTTGTTTCTTTTGATGTTAATTTCTTTGAGTGCACTCTTTTTTGGATCTTGAGTCTTCTTGCTTGGTGTTAGATTTTGAATCTATTGATGAACATTTCCTTGTGCATTCCACTCCTCAAGATTCTTAGGTCTTTTCCACTAAAATTTAGATTCCTCCTCTCATTATGTATGTGTATTCTCATAGAGTGCAGGTACTAGATGTAGTTTGTCCTTCTACCATTAGTGAGACATCAAGTGCAGTGCTTGTTACAAACATCCCATTAGCTCTATCTTACCTGTTGGCTTCTTTCTTATAAGATCAACTTCCTGCATCCTCTAATCTTGATTTGCTTATTACTTATTTAAAAGGTGTTTGTAGTTGCACTCAGAAAGGTACCTATAATCACCCTTATTCGATTTCTACCTTTATGTCTTATTCATCTTTACTTGTCTCTTCACAATGCTTCATTACCTCATTGGATTCTATTACTGTTCCTTAGTCAATTTCAGAGGCATTTTCCCATGATAGGTGGCATGCCGCTATGGAGGAAGAAATGATGGCTCTTGAGGCCAATCAGACTTATGATGTTGTGCCTTTATTGCATGGTAAGCAACCAATTAAGTGCAAATGGGTGTTTATTGTGGAAGTTAATCCATATGGTTTTGTTGCTTGCTTGAAGGCTCGCTTAGTGGTAAAGGGATATGCTTAGATTTATGGCATCGATTATTTTGAAACTTTTTTTCCTATAGCTAAGATTACTTTTGTTTATTTATTTATCTCTCTTCTTGTCTCTCAAAACTAGGTTCTTCATCAACTTGATGTGAAAAATGCTTCTATGGTGATCTACTTCAGGAAATGTATATCGAGCAACCACCTGGTTTTGTTGCTCAGGGGAAGTATGAAAAGGACAAAGTGTGCAGGTTGAAAAAGTCTTTGTATAGATTGAAACAATCTCCATGTGTTTGGTTTGGAAAATTTAGTGATATGGTTATGGAATTTGGGTTGCAGAAAAGTGATCATAATCATTCTGTTTTCTATAAACAATTAGATTTTGGTTGTATTCTTTTGGCTGTCTATGTGGATGATATTGTGATTATTGCAGTGATAGTTTGGGCATTTTAAAATGGAAGACTATTCTTCAAACCAAATTTTAGACTAAGGACTTCGGAGCACTTCGGTATTTTTTAGGTATTGAGATTGCTTGAAATAGGCAATGAATTTTCTTGTCACAGAGAAAATGTGTATGATTTTTTGAATGAAATAGGTTTGCTTGGGACCAATTTGTGTAATACCCCTATGATTCTAAATGTTAAGTTTAGATTGGAGGACAGAGAACTATTAGAAGACCCCGAACAATACAGATGGCTAGTGGAAAAATTGAACTATCTTATTATCACAGGGCCTAACATTTCTTTCCCAGTAAGTGTAGTAAGCCAGTTCATGAATTCTTCAAGAACCTTTCATTGGGATGCAATTACTCACATTTTAAAATATCTAACAAAGGCACTTGTGCATGGAATCTTGTACAAAAATCATGTCCATTATAGAGTAGAAGGCTTTTCTAATGTAGACTGGGCAAGATGTCGGTAGGATGTCCTATGGACCGAAGATTTACTTCATGATATTGCATGTTTGTTGGTGGAAATCTTGTATCCTAGAAAAGCAAAAAACAAGTTGTTGTATCTTGGTCAAGTGCTGAATCTGAATATCAGGCCATGGCTTATGTTACATTTGAACTTGTGTGGATTTCTTACCTTCTTTGTCAACTTGGGATTAACTCCTCTAAAACTATGCAGTTATAGTGTGATAATCGGGTTGCCACTCGCATTTTTACAAATCTAGTTTTTTCATGAGCGAACAACGCATATAGAGGTTGATTGCCATTTTGTTAGGCAAAAACTCCAGGAAGGAGTTATTGATCTTAGACATATTAGAATAGGGTATCAACTTGCTGATTTATTTATTGAGGCACTTTCAAGAAAATGGGTTGATGATATTTGTAACAAGCTGGACATGTTTAATATTTATGCTCCAGTTTGAGGGGGAGTGTTAGTGAATAGATTAGTTAAGTGATAAGCCTATGATTAGAAAAGTGATAAGCCTATGTAGGATAACTAATAAGTCTAGATAGGTCAATAAGTTATAGACCTATTAGGACTCTATTTCATTTTGTTTGATGTACATATCTTCAATATAAATACATATGTCTGGCTCTTAGTTGAGCACGATTTCATAATATCTTCTCTCTCTCTCTTAATAAGAATTATGAATGGCTTGAGTGAAAACCTCAAGCAAACATCATATATTTATAATAAAAGTCATAGATAACAAATAAAACTCGAATATTTAGTTTAATTAGGAATAGATAATTACTAAATAGTGTACTATCTAAAATAGATAACCTCTTATTTTGTTTACATAATTCTACACTCTCCTCAAGTTGGAGCATTTATGTCATATGCACCAAGCTTGTCACAAATATAATCAACCCTTGGACTTTGGAGAGAATTAGTAAAAATGTCTGCTAGTTGATCATTAGAATTGGTGAAGGAAGTCACAATGTTTCTTGATAGAACCTTTTCTCGAACAAAATGGCCATCAATTTCTATATGTTTGGTTCTTTCATGAAAAACCGGATTGGACGCAATGTGCAAAGGTACTTGATTATCACAAATGAGTTCCATAGGTCCTGTTTCACAAAATTGTAGCTCTTGAACTAGTTGCTTCATCATATTCAGCCTCTGCACTCGACTTGGCAACTACAGCTTGCTTTTTACTCTTCCATGAGATTAGATTTCCTCCAATAAGGACACATTTATCAAACGGTGATCCTACCTAATGAGAATCTGTGTGCCCAACAATTTTAATACTTCTTTTGCTTTCATACAACAATCCGTTCCTGGGTGCCTTCTTGATGTATCTGGCTATTTAGATCCCTGCATTCTAGTGATCTTGATGAGGAGAACTCAAAAATTGACTAACGACGCTAACTGCAAAGGAAATGTCGGGTCTATCAACTATGAGGTAGTTCAGTTTTCCAACTAGTGTATAATATCTTTCTGGGTTTGAGTACAACTCCCCATGGTCTGGTGGAAGCTTAACATCAGGCATACCTTCTTTGACAAATAGTGATTCCATCTTTTGATTGGGCTATCTCAATCCTAATAAAATATTGTAACTTACCCAAATCTTTTGTTTGAAAATGTTGAAATAGATGTTACTTCAACCGATCAATGTCAACATGATCATTTTCAGTCATAACTATATCGTCCACGTACGCCACTAGAAATATGTAGGGATTAAATGAGGAGTATTGATAAAATACCGACTGATCGGCTTTACTTTGAATCATTCCAAATGGTTGAATGACTTGACAAAATTTTCCAAACCAAGCCCGAGGTGGTTGTTTCAATCTATATAAAGACTTGTTTAGGCAACAAACTAGTCTTGACTCCCCCCGAGCAACAAACTCATGAAGTTGCACTATATACACTTTTTCTTGTAAATCACCATGAAGAAAGGCATTCTTGATATCTAATTGATGAAGGGGCCAGCTGCAGAAGCCATGGAGATAAATAGGGGCATAGAGGTCATCTTAGCTATAAGAGAGAAGGTATCAGTCTAGTCAAGTACAAAAGTCTGGTTATAGGCTTTAGTTACAAGATAAGCCTTCAATCGATTGACTTTGCCATTGGGGCCAACCTTTATTGTGTAAGCCCTTTGACATCCCATAGTTGTTTTGCCAAGAGGTAAAGGAACAACATCCATAGCCTGGTGCTAACTCAAATGAGAGAGGCTCTTGAATTGTCTTAGGTATGGAAACAAAAGACAAGGTAGATATAAAACTACAGTGGATTGGTGATAAATGATGATAACTCGAAAAGTCATAAATGGGATGTGGATTATAAGTGGAACAATTACCTTCACGAAGAGTAATGGGAGGCTATCAGGAGAGGTAGGAAGATCTATGTTCGGTGGAGTCATTGTAATAGGAGATGAGTCAGGTGGCTTTGCAGCAGTGACTTCTTCAACAGTGGCTCCTTGAGATGAACAAGGCCGATGCTGATATGTAATAAGAGGACGTTACTCAATAATGATTTGCTCCAATAATGCAAAGAAGGGAATAGGCAAAACTTTAGAAACTGTAGATGACTCGAGGTGTAGCAAAGTTTGGGGACATTTCAAAGAAAGTAACGTCAACAAACACATAATAATGATTCAATGTTGGAGATTAACATTTGTACCCTTTTTACAAACAAGGATACCTTGGAAAGATACATTTGACAGGTCTATCTGATAACTTATTAAGGCTAGGAGAATGATCATGCATAAAACAAACACATCCAAAGACATAAGGAGGACTTAGATAAAGTGTTTGATTGGGAAACAAGATAGAATAGGGCATTGGATTATTCGAAATAAAACATGGCATGTGATTAATTAGGAAATATGCAGTATACAACATCACTCTAAAAACTCAAAGGAACATTGTAATGTAACAAAAGTGTATGTGCTTTCCTATAAGGCAATGATTTTACAGTCAACAACCTTGTTTTGTTGAGGGGTATGGGGACAAGTAGATTGATGCAAGATGTCATGAGAGGACAAAAATGAAGAAAACTTAGTAGCAAAGTATACTCTTGCATTATCACTACGTAATATTTGAATAAATTTGCAAAATTGATTTCTGATTTCAAAATAGGATGAAGTAAAAATTTAGAATAATTCTGAAGGGTCTTTCATCAAATATAACCAAGTATCCCTTGAATGGTCATCAATGAATGTAACAAAGTAACAAAATCCCATGTGGAATTGACTTGACTTCATCAGAATGAATAATAGTAAAGGGAGACTCAACTCTATGATTGACACTTTTAGAAAAGGATGAACGAACATGTTTTCCAAGCCGACATGACTCACAATTTAAAGATTGCAGTTTAGAAAAAATGGGACTCATCTTTTGAAATTTGGAGAGACTTGGATGACCTAAATATTGGTGAAGCAATACGGGAGATAGATGCGGAATACACCATTGAAGTTGTGGGTTGAAGATAGTATAAATCACGTGACTCATATCCTGTTGCAATCTTTTGTCCCATACCACTATCTTGCATGAAAAAGGAATAAGCACAAAAGGTAACAAAACAGTTAAGTGTCCGAGTAAGTTGACTAATGGAAATTAAATTAAAAGGACAATCAGGCACCAAAAGGATAGATTCATTGGTATAGAGGAAGTTGAATTGGCTTGGCCCACTCCTTGGCAATTGTTGATCCGTTCACTGAAGTGATGGAATGTAATGAGCTAGGTGGCGACATGAGTGAAAAGAGACTGATTACCAACCATGTGATTGGATGCTCCAGAGTCTTAAGTATCTAGTGATCAAGAGAGTTATGATGGGAGAGACATGCAGTAGAACTACCAGTTTGAACAATGGTAATTGTGGATGATCAGGCTTGTTTGAATTCCTTGAATTGGAGAAACTTCTTGTATTCTTTGAACCAATTTGGATGACTACCAGTAGACCCTTTTTTTTTTTCTTTCCAGAGAGAAGGTAGTTTTTTTTTGTTTTTTTGAATGGGCTTGGTGGGTTCACGTGCTTCTTCTTTGGCCAAATTTTCTAGCCTAAAGAGAAATGTGTGGAGAGCGTTTGAGTTGAAAGCCTAAAGAGAAGAAGATGGCAGCAGAAGTAGAGTCCCTTAACCAACTTGAAACCAAAGAGAATTATGAATGACTTGAATGAAAACCTCAGCCAGAGATCATGTATTAATTATTAAAGTCATCAATAACAAATAAAACTCCAATATCTAGTCTAAAAAGGAATAGATAATTATTAAATAGTTTCCTATCTAAAATAGATAACCTCTTATTTTATTTACATAATTCTACATAATCAAACTTGCATGCTGAATGTTGGAATGAGCTCTGACATTCTCGCACACCATAATGATGAAATAATGAGTGCCTTTTTTCTCTATTTGCTGACTATCAAATATTTTTACAGAGGGTATTCTTGGAAGGAAATCCTTATCTCCTAGGAGTTACTATGATTGTTTCTCTACTTCATTCAGTTTTTGACTTCTTGGCTTTCAAGAATGGTAAGTTGTCTTGTATGACATTCCTTTGGCAGATGACTCCACCTAAGAAACTTTTTTAAGATATGATTAAAGACATATAGCGTATTTCTCTGATTGTTTATATTCTCCTCATTTCAGACATCCAATTTTGGAACAAGAATAAATCTATGGAAGGACTCTCTGCAAAGTCTGTTGTTGTGAGTTTTATTTGTCAGCTCATTGTCTTCCTCTATCTTCTTGACAATGACACCTCCTGGATGATACTTGCAAGTTCTGGAATTGGTTGCATAATTGAGTTCTGGAAAATTGGAAAAGCCATGCACATAGAGGTATATTTTTTGTCTCATGATTATGTGCTTTATGCTTAGTACATAGACATGCCTGATAAATGTGTAGCAATGCCTGAGACATGGTTACTGACTGCTGCAAGTATTTTTTTACGTTTTTATAAGTTTTTATTTCATCAATGCATGTGGTATTATGCCATTATTCTGAATATCTTGCGAGGCCCCTATATACCTTCCCTTTTTTTTTATTCCCTACTTTTTTGAGATACTTTCTAGTTTCCAGCTTAATTTACTTCTGCAAATGCTTGGAATCTTCAATTGTTCTACATCTAATGTCTGCATTATATATGATTCTTTTTGTTTATCCCTAGTTTGATAGATCTGGGAGGATACCTATGTTGAGGTTCCGAGATCGGGAGTCGTATGTGCAGAATAAGACAAAGGAATACGATGATATTGCAATGAAATATTTATCCTATGTTATGTTTTTCCTTGTCGCATGCTTCTCTGTATATTCACTCATGTATGAGCGCCACAAAAGCTGGTATTCTTGGATTCTGTCTTCTCTCACAAGTTGTGTATACATGTTTGGTAAGCACTCTCTTTTATTTATATTATGATATGATTAGTGCTCCTAGGTGAAATAAATTAATACAACTGCATCAAATCTGTTTGCTATCTTCTTCTTTATTTTATTTTATTTTTTGTCTTTGGACTGAAAAAGAATAAGAAGCTTGCTGTTACTCTATAATCCAATTCGGTTGTCACCTCCCTGAGTGGCATTTTATTTATCTTTTTATCCATCTACTCTTATCTTTTTACAAGAGAAAAAATAAAATAAAATTGATTCTCGTAACATATTTACAGTGACATTTTGTCATGGCCATCGGGTCATGATCCTTTAGTTACTTGGTTTTGTTTAATCTGTGAGGTGAAAATTTGCTGCAGGTTTCACTATGATGTGCCCTCAGTTGTTCATAAACTACAAGCTTAAATCTGTTGCACATCTACCTTGGAGGCCGATGACTTACATGTTCCTCAACACCATCATTGATGATCTTTTTGCCTTTGTAATAAAAATGCCAACACTACAACGGCTTTCTGTTTTCCGTGATGGTACGATTGGGATTGGATCCCAGATTTATTTATCATATCTTACTTATTAGCTGTCTTATGCTTAATGAGTTGTTGGTGAAGACCTGCTAATAGTATGCATTATCTTATTTTAAGCTTAACATAGTCTTGCTGATATATACAATGCCCTTATCAGTCTTTCCTATATAACAGTAATCCGAACTTTTGCCTCTGATTATACTCTACTCAGTTCTAGTTTTTTTTGTCCGATGGATTTTAAAGTTCTAATATCTTTGTATCCTTCCCTGCTATGCAGATCTTATCTTCCTCATATATTTATACCAGAGGTGGATTTATCCAGTGGACAAGAAGCGTGTGAATGAATTTGGTTTCGGTGGTGAGGATAGTCAGGTTGCAGATTCTGCAGTAGGGAATGCTGCGAAGGAAGAAGAGAAGAAAACTAACTGAGCTGGTTTACCGTCAACCACTTAGGTTAGGAGATTCTACAGTAATTACCGCAGAATTCAATGGGGATTAATTAGTTTCTACCCCATTTTGCTTTACATTCGTTATTAGGTTGTTATACAGAGGGCCCAATCTTGCTGAAATTAGTTTCTAGCTCTTTTTCTGGTGTACGAAAAAAGAGGGTATTTGATTAATGGCACTGTCATGCAAGATTGTGATTGTTTCAGTCCCAGTCTCAGGTGCGTGCGTGCGTGCGTGTGTCTTTTTTTTCCTATGCTGTGTGTATTAGCAATGCCTTAACGAGACCTGTTTTGATCAGGCTAAACGAGACTCTTGTGCAGTTTCACAATTATCAGTTATTTATTCTCGACTTTGTGCGGTATATGGTTTGCTATTTTTATCTACAGGGCCTTGAAAAGTTGAACTTTACTATTCATATTTTACTTTCTTCTTGGAGTTTTAAATCAAGTCAACTTTAAGAGTATTTGACAAGCATCTATGTTGGAATAAAATATTTTAACAGAATATTATACTTATATTTTGATTTATATCATTTTGTTATAATTAATATTTTATTTAGGGCAAATTTCATCCACTATCTGTGAGTATTAGTCTAATTATTTGCACTTATTTATTATTAAAAATCTATATTTGCTTTCATTGTTTCTTTTGTAACTTGGAGATGATTATATGTTTAAAATAAAGAGAAATAAAATTGAGTATATATATTTTGGAAAATAAAAGGATGTAAATATAATTAGGTTAAATAATACAAGAAATAAATGTAATTTATTCTTTTATTTATGTAATTTAAATATTAAATAAAAATGTTTATTCAAAACCATAGTCTCTTTGAAATAAAATCTAAAAACAAAGTTGCTCGTAAATAGATCAGAATTAATGATGCAAATAAATGTTATTTTTATGAAAATTGAATTTAAAATAAAACATAAATCGCACGGTGAGAGGTGCAGGATTTAGTGATCTCACACTTTCTTAGGCATGACTTTTTATAAACAAACCCATTGAAATGTAGATTATAAAAAAAAAGAAAGGTAATAATAATAATTTAAAACAAATGCAAAATTAAAAAAAGGTTGAATACCGGCACTCATTTCTCAAAATCCTCCCGCTTAGCTATTGGCAAAGCCACTTACTATTAACTGTGTTGCTGACGGTTTCTGTTTAAATCCAACATGAATGCCGTACATTAAACGCAGTGTACAGGAAAGTTAGAGGAGGAAAGGATCATGGACTTAAAATCAGCAAAGAAGTACTTGGAGAAAGGAGGCAGAATCGCATCAATGGTTGATAGATTGCCTCCACAATTCTTGGAACCCTTAATTATGAATGACCTTCGGGTCGATTCAGTCGAGCCAGGTCGTATCATCTGCTCTATGAAGATACCTACTCGTTTACTGGTATGCTTATTACGCTTTGTTCCACTAAGAAAGCAATTCTATGGTTATCAATTCAAAGGCTTTTAGTCTAATGTGTATTCTGTTATATCTAATTTTAAGAATTCTGGCAATTCCTTGCACGGAGGTGCGACGGCGACGCTGGTGGATTTGGTGGGGTCGGCTGCGATTCACACGGTCGGAGCTAATCAGGTAGGAGTTTCGGTGGAGATCAGTGTTTCATACTTGGATGCTGCTTATGCCGATGTGAGTGTATCTCCTATAATTTTCCAATTTGGTCAAAGCTTTTATCCTTATTGCTTCACCGAATCAGTTTGTTTATTCATAGGCAAAATAAGGGCCATATTATCAGTGCCTGTCCGAGATGGAAACAATTAGTGGGAGTTCCATATCATAAAGTTGCTTAAGTGATTTTCTTGTTTGATTGCAACTCAATTCGGAGTGCGAGGAACTTGTTCAACTCTAGTAATGCTCCTGGTTGTTCGTTGTAGGCTGTAAAAGTCAATATGCTCTTTCCAACACCTGAAAGAAGAGTTTGTATGCTCTTATTTCCACGGTGCTAAGCCTGCTTAACTATTTAGCAAGATGTTTCAGAATAAAATGTGAAAAGCAAAGCATCTGTAGAGTGTCTATGGGAAGTGTGAAGAAATGTTTTCCTGTCTTACACAGGAAGTGTATTTAAAATAAAATAAATGAGTTTTCTCATGTGGTGCTTCTATACTCTCATCTCAGGCAATGTTTTTGAGAAACAATCGTCAAAGATAAATTATTATTATTATTATGTCAAGAACTTTACCATCCAGAGGAAAGAGAGGATGCAGATTTTGAACCTCTGATGTTAAAATGTAATGTCTTAGAACAAGTTTATTTCTGCGAAGTGTCATTTTCTGTTTGGTTTTAGCTTAAGGTTGATTTTGTTGCCGAAAAGCTTTGCAGGCCCTGGTACCCCAATTTTTCCCTTACTTGATGGGGGAGAATTTATTAACAAAGAGTGGAAAAAAAAAAGTATTTTTCTTTTTCTTCTTTTGTTGGCTTCAGCTTCTTGTTCATATATATCCAGTTGCATATTCCGGATGATTTTATAGAAGTGTTTTCTTTGAATATTGCACTGCCAGATGGGTTTGTCAACACTTTACTTTCTCAACAAGATGTATGTTCAGTATGATAGTATGATTGTACGTAATGACAAATATGTAATTTGAGTATGTATGGACTCTTTGTTTCTCAGTTTCCATTTTGTGTAGCGCAAGACAACAATTTACTACTTTATATTTTTCAATGTTATTTTAGGAGGAAATTGAGATTGAGGGCAGGACACTACGTCTTGGAAAGGCTGTTGGTGTTGTCAGTGTTGAATTTAGGAAGAAAAAGACTGGCAAAATTTTTGCTCAAGGTCGTCATACCAAGTATCTTGCCCTTGCCAGTAAAATGTGAAGATCAGCCAATGTACTACTCAAGTAAGTGTCGAAATGTTGTGTCACATTCATTATTCTAAGAAATATAATATAACCAAACCAGATCTTATTCTCACTATGTGGCCTGCATACTTTGTTGCAAAACCCATGGTTGCTACCTGTGGGGTCTTTCTTGAGTTTTCTGGAAATCCTTGTTGATATGACTAAGAGAACGAACTCTACTTTATATGTTTTGCCTTTGCACTGAATTCTATTGACAATTGTTTTGCTGGTTAGATAATAACAGGTGCTTGATTCATTCCCATGTAAATTTTCTGATGCAGAAGTAACCTATGTGGATTCTTTCCTCTGCAGAGGAACTCTGGAGTCCTGGTTAATGTATATTTGCCACAAAAAGAAATTACAGAGAAGAAATGCTCTCCAATATGGCGACATTCTTTGTAATTCAATATGATCACTTCTTATCTTCTTTTTCTCGCTGATTGTGACACTTACCTTAGCATGGATGGAAAATGAAACCAGAAGATTTCATTTGCATCTGTGTATAAGCCTACAGCATCTCGTTAATAACTACCACCTCAACGATAATATGCTTATTGCTCTATTACAATGTTGGGTACCTTCATACCAGGTCTACGGAGTCTTATCCTCCTTAAATTAGAATTAGCAAGGATGAAAAATGGGTAACAAGTGGTAATGGTTTTAATTTATTTATTTTTCTAAATTTAAGTATTTTTCCTATTGATTGTTCAATTGAAGTGATGGTATGATTCCTTTACAAT
>JANHAO010011023.1:0-17254 GCA_026873985.1 Saraca asoca | reverse complement strand
AGCTCCTAATTGATTGATATCATCTAACAAATGATCTTTGGGTTTGACCCAGTGTTGCCATATGCTACAAGTAGTTAGGTAACCCAGTTTTATAAATTTTTAATTTGATCGGCGTCGACAGCTAACATTAGCTTGCTGGGATACCCCTAAGTATACAACTAGTCTCTCACTCTCTTTTGGTTTGGAAAGGAGAGGTGCTTATCTGAGGTATGACTTGAGTTTCTGAAAAGTAACCTTGCACTCCGGGGTCCATTCGAACCTTTTCACCTTTTTAAGTATGTCAAAGAAGGGAACACATTTGTCCATTACTTTCGGAATGAATCTGCTAAGCGCAGTAACCTGATCATTCAAGCTTTGGACATCCTTTGGATCGATGGGAGAACGCATATCAAGGAGTGCTCTGATTTTCCCTGGGTTCGCTTTGATCCCTCTATTATTGACTATGAAATCGAGGAATTTACCCGAGACCACCCCGAACGCACATTTGTGCAGGTTCAACTTCATTCGATACCTTCTCAGGGTTTGGAACATCTCGTTTAGGTCACGGATGTGATCGACGAGTTGTTTAGATTTTACCAGCATGTTGTCAATATATACCTCCTTGGTCTTGCCAATCTACTCTTGAAACATCATGTTTACTAATCGCTAGTAGGTTGCCCCCGTCTTCTTAAGCCCAAAGGGCATTACCTTATAGTAGTACAAATCATGATCAGTAATAAATGAGGTATGCCTTTCGTCCTGTGTGGCCATCAAAATTTGATTGTATCCTGAATAGGCATCCATGAAGCTGAGAAGTTCATGTCCCGCCATCGCATCTACAAGCTGGTCTATCCTCTGCAAAAGGAAACTATCTTTGAGGCACACCTTATTAAGGTTAGTAAAATTAATACACGTCCTCCACTTCCCGTTTTTCTTCTTTACGAGGATGGGATTGGCCACCCAAGTGGGGTAATGCGCTTCTCGAATGAATTTGTTCACTAAGAGCCTATCCACCTCTTCTTTGAGCTTCACGTAGCGCTCAGCGGTCATTGGTCTTTTCTTTTGGCAAACTGGCTTGACCCAAGGATCGATATTCAATCTGTGTGACATCACACTCAAGTCGATGCCCACCATGTATTGTGAAGATGGTCCTTA
This sequence comes from Saraca asoca, assembly GCA_026873985.1. Classification (NCBI taxonomy): domain Eukaryota; kingdom Viridiplantae; phylum Streptophyta; class Magnoliopsida; order Fabales; family Fabaceae; genus Saraca; species Saraca asoca. Next base: position 16,120 of record JANHAO010011023.1, on the reverse strand, counting down.
TGGAGGGCGCCTCCTCATGCTTAGAGTTTAGTGGCATTACGGCGTAGGCTGCTGGGGACGCAGGGGTCACTAGCCCGGGGATCTCACCACATAATCTCTTAGGCAGCCTCTCTTAATGAGGTCCTCAATGGCGTCCTTCAACATCCAGCAATCTGACGTGTTGTGCTCGACCTTACTATGGTAGGCACAGAATTTGTTGTGGTTCCTCTTCTCAATAAGGGTTCTTAGGGGCTTGGGTCTACCAAAGTTTTCATTATCCTTCTCGATCGCATAGATCCTGTCTAGAACATCCGACAAGACGGTGTAGGTATCGTAGTGACCCTGAGGTTGAAACTATTCACTCCAGGCCTTCTTCGCAGTTTGGCCTCCAGAGCCCCCCTTTTGGCCTTATTTGTTGCTCCCACCTCCACTTCTTTTCCTACCTCAATTGAAAGTACTTGCCTCCTCCTTCTTGTTCGATTTCTTTGGACCGAAGGTTTCTTTCCATCAGATCTCCTTAGCTCGCTCATAGAACTTGCCTAAGCTCTTAACAGGGGACTTGTATATATCCTTGTATAGTTTTTCATCTTTTCAGGGTCTGATTGAGATTGTCGTAAGGACACTCTCATCCAATGGGTTTTCCACATTGCTAACCTCTTGTCAGAACTTGATGAAATAGTCCTTGAGTGACTCATTTTTCTATTAGAAGACCGTGGCTAAGTGGCAGGAGGGGGCGAGTTGCTTCTTCAATGCCCTATATTGATTGAGGAACCTCATTTGACATTCCTCCCGACTCCTTATGCTGCGAGCTGGGAGACTTCTAAACCATGTCCGTGGCATTTCTCCAAGCGTGGTCAGGAAGACTCGACACTTCACCAGTGGATTGGAAGTCTGTAGATCCATCTGGATGTTAAAAGCATCCAGATAGCTGTAAGGATCACTATCCCCATTATAGAGGGGGATATTTAGAATTTTAAATCTACGGAGAAGGGGATCTGTCTCAATCTAGCTAGAGAGTGGAGTTCTCTCCTCATGGGATTCTCGGTTCCCTTGGGACCAAAATTCTTTTCTAACTACTCCATCCTTTAAAGTAGTTCTTCGACCATATGATCTCGGGACTTAGATCGATAATCGGAAGTCCTTCGACTCCTTTCATCCCGCTTATTGTGAGAAAGTTGATCAGAAGTTTTATGCCTTATGTCATGCTTGTGGCTGTCAGTCTCGTGCAAGCTCGCATCGAGGCGAGAAGTTCTCACCTCAGTGCGAGCTTACACCTCGTTGGTTATCTCCCTTGTCCTCTTGAACTTAGTGGACTTCGGACTTTAATCGTGAGTTGGCTGAATGAAGCCAACCGGCTCCGTGATGCTCGATCCTGGCTTGTTCTTCATGGTAAGGCCCTAGTTGGTGATATCCACCCTCGGGTACGACCACCTTACCTTGCCTTGGTACACCTTGGGTGTGTGCCTGAGCCAATGCTATGACCATATCAGCCAGCTCTTTCATGGTATTCTCCAGTGCTTCCTGATGTCGGTCAAGTACTTCTTGACGCTATTGCCAAGTTTGAGCTTCATCGATTCTGAGAGCCATGAACTGCTGCGGAATGAGGGAAGTGGTGCTAGCATTGGGGCATGCCGTAGGGGCAACTGTGTTCCACTGCTGTGTCCGACTTTCGGGTTGGCCAGTGGGAACTTCTGCACTCCTGGTTGTTTTTCCTCTTGCCATTGCACTTAAAACAGCTTGGAATAATTTGTCAAGAATGGAAGAACAATGAGTGTGTAGTGGGGGCCCTCCTTCTAGCGCCAAAATATTGACACCAAAATCCGATCAACTGGTTTGAGTTCAATGTTACCCCTAATTGCAAGTAGAATGTGGCAGAAAGCAGAAAAGAAAGACAACAAAAGAGAAGAGAGACAACAAGCACCAGGAGTTTATCGTGGTTCGGCTAAAGTCAAGTTGGCCCCTACGTCCACACTGGTCTTTGTTTGTTCACTAAAGGATTGTTTTACAGAGTTTGAATACAACTGCAATGTTTTCTCACTATGTACAGTGCTCTCTTTGTATTCCGGTAGAGTTTCTACATGTAAGATTTTCCTCTTTTTTTTACGATGACCACCCCTTCCTATTTATAGAATGGGAGAGGGTTACAAGTGTAATTTTATAAATAACAGAGTGATTATTTCCGTCGCTTCGGGCATTTAATGCTTGGTATCAAGTAATTAATGTTTGGCAAATCATTGTCAGACTTCCGGGGAGCTTATGTGTAAGTTTGGAGGCTGAGCTGTCAATTGAAGACGCATGCCTTAGATTATTGACTGGGCTTCGTACATGTATCCGATTCTGGTGGGCGAGTTGGAAGATGAGCAAGCTGGATGCTTTGGTCGACTTCGTTGTCCTTGCCTGGTCATTCTCCTTAAGGGTGGTAGGCTTCTCGCTGACGGGTTGAGAGCCCTCTCAACGAACCGCATCCCCTGCTGTGACATTGAGTAATGCTTTCAGCTCGTGTCCGATGACTTGGGGTCCTTACTAAGCGACCTCGATCCTCCGATCTAGGCCTCCCTCTGATTACCTATTAAATTAGTTCATAAAATCAACTTGTGAGATAGAATCATACTAGCGGAAAAAATGTGACGAAGGAACATGAAACAATTACATTGGTTTTAATAATTACTTCTAATTTAAAGATACTTAGTTTTGACTCTATGTACAAGGCCTTTTACTAAACAATTTTAAGATTTTACACGTGGCTCAACTTCTCATCTCTTCAACAGTACTTTATTAGCCGCATAAATAATTAGAACGTCTTCTTTAAGATTGTAACATTAAAAAAATAAATAAAAAAATAAAAAACACAGAAGAAATCCATTCTTAAAAAGACAGCAAAGAGAGAGCATGCATCCTCGTAAGTCCTAATCCAGATCAATTATAAAATTCCTCACTTACCAAACAAGAACCAAATATTCTGGAAAAGTTAGCATCACCAATTACTTAAAAGCTTCAAAATGGATCCTCATAACAAATGTTGTTGCGAATACTTGCATTATAAGTTTGATTACCTAATCAACAACGGCGGAGTCAAAGAGTAAAATAAAAAAAATGGAGACCAAACAATTTATGTAAAAAAAATTCAAATTTTTTTATTTAATTACATGATATTAATATATTATTTTAAAATTTTTAAGGGGCCATGACTAACCAATCCCATCTATTCTCTACTGTTGCTAATCAATGTTATATTGAAAAGAAAGGGGAGGCTCCAAGTTTGAGTTGAATCAAATCAACAGTATCAGTCTCCATGCATGATCAGCATGGGGTAAAGTTTGGTATACAAGAAATTGTTTTAACCTATTTTCTTGTTTGTCGAAAGAAGCTATTTTCCTATTATGATGCAAGAGATTTCCGTGCATATATCTATGGATGCAATAAGAATGCGATGCTGTTTCCTCGAATAAGTGATAGTTTTTCTTTTGGCTTTATTTCCATACATCTATATCTGAAGATTTCAAAGAGTGGCTTCTCTTACCAAGGTACAAATCTTGGTAAGATTTATTCAGGATTGACCCATCATTTATCACCCGTTTGTTCCAATGCTATGAGTAAAGGCCACTTTTTGTAAGGTGCATAATTACTTTTCTTCCTTATCTTCTCCTACTTTTTCACACACACATGTATATTATAATTTAAGTTAAATTAGTTTTTATTTTAAACTATAAATATAATCAATCAAATTTTATGTAATTACAAAAACAATTCTGGATAAATAAAATTAGTTAGAATTTTGAAAAAAAAAAGTTTTTTACATATGGTTATTTTTTAAACTAGGTTCATGCATAAAAAGAAATATGTTCTCTGAGATCAATGTGAAAGTTGGAATTATAATTGGTACCTAAAATAGAGTTTAAGTTTAATTCTTTGTTAATGTAAAATTTTTTATATTATCAATTAGTGGAAAGATGTCACGTAAAAAAAAAAGAGTAATTAATAATTTTTATTAATAATAAAAGAATTTTAATAATTTTTTAATAAAATGATGATACCTAGAGGATGGTATGAAACTAATTTAAACTAATAAATTTAAATCCTAAAAGATAAACATAAACATGTAATCTTTTTCAGTATTTTGCTTCAATTTGTAGGATAGATATGCAAAAATATTATTATGATTAGTAGTAGTGACGAGGCAACAGAAGGTGTAACATACATAACCACTGAAGCCGATGAAATACAGGATTGCAAGCTACGTCAGAGACGAAACCCACCACCAGCTCCACTTTTCTCCATGAATTATGTCCCACTCCTACTCCCACCCACAACCACAAAAGAGACCCTTATTATCTATGTGCCTGAACCAACTTAATCATAATGATAATCAACTACATCTTCATCCTGAAAGTTCCTTTTCATCTTCCCAAAAACACCATAGCATCCAGAACTCTTCCTGCGACCTCCCCAGCAGCCACCCTTTCTTTGGCTCTAAGCTTCTGTCATCATCTCACCAACACCTTAATCAACGTCAGAGCCGTCTTGTTTGCTGTTTTAATGTCTCTTCCAGGCGCTGGGGCACTCTCAAGCTGGGATGCGCCGAGGTTTCTTCCATGGCTACTCGAGTAGAATTCTCTCTTCAACAATCCTCCTCCGACGTTGTAAGCCTATTTTTATTATAAAATTGTTATGTGTGTGTGTGTATATATTCTTACGCGTAGAAACAAATCCCAGCAGTATGGGAATTGAGATTTATTATTGTCTTCATTACCAGAAATAAGTTTGGCATATTGAGGTGGCTTTCCCTACTTAAGAGGGAGACAATTTTGATTATTGCATGCTTCATGTTTTTTTTTTTTTTAAAAAAAAAATGGATAATGGATTTCACTTCTGCAATATTTGCATTCCATCTTTACAAGATAGAAAAAGGTAAATATTCATATGCTATTCTTGAACCCTTTTTTTCACTTTGTTTTCTGCAGAAAAAGAAGATAAGTGGGCAACAAAAAAGAGAGGAACTTGAAAGAGAGGTAGTTGATCTAAACTCATGCCACAAAATTTTGATTTCGCTCATAATAATTATAGTATGTTAATAATAAAAATATTGAAAGCATGGTAGTTTCATTGGCCGATGATTAATAAGGATATTAAGCAGATCTAGGCATAATAAAAAATAATAAATTTTTTTGCAGAAAACAAAATTGGTGACTTATTTAATAATAAATTACGTCATACAAAAATATGTAAAATTATAGTAGTGGTGCATGTCAATACTAAATATTAATTGTAACAAATCCTTCGTCAATGGTCTAACTATATTTTTTAACCAACTTGGTGCCATTAATTTAAACGTAGCTAGACTTTTAAAGTACATCTAATTTCTTTGAAGTTAGATAAATGGCCATGACCATCCTATACCTATTATTTTCAATAGTCAATTAAGATGGGGGTTAAAAAAATGTGACTTCATTTTCTTATCTCTTCTTGAATCAAAATGCAGTACAAACTTTGGAATTATATAAAACTGTATTTATTTTGTCGAAAGATATTTTTGTCTACAATTTTTTATTTATTTATAATTATAATTACAAAAATTTAAAATGATAATATTTTATTCATTCAATATAATATACGAAAAATATGATAAAAAATAACATTTATTTTTTTAAATAGATTTTATTTTTTTCTGTTATTATAATAGTATGTATTATTTTGATCTTCATAAAACATATAACTAATGTAAAAGTTTCTTATTTTTATACATGTAAATGAAATTTTTTATAAAAAGATATCTTCTGACAAAAATGATATTTTCTACAAAAGATATCTTTTCATTAAAAAAAGAGAGTGTAAGTTAGCTATTTTTGCTAATGGAGGGAGCCGGCAATAAATTAACGAGAAAGATTACTACTTTATATGGGAAAATTTATGCGCACATGCACATTGAATTTGACAATTTTTTATTTGACGACAAGAACTAAGGTTTTAAACGGACCCTTAAAAACTAAGGTTCTGAAAATCAGGTCTCTATGCTTCAAGGGATGTTGATCCAAGAAGAAAAGGTTCATGAGATTTTGGAGATGGTTCATAATCGACCAAATGGTTCAGCCATATCCATACCCAATTTTCTTCCTCCAAAGGTAATAATCCACTCTTAACAATATTTTTGCCCTTTTCTTGCTCGTGTATGCTCTCCTTTATTTATTCAAATTGATAGATATTAATTACATCATGCTTTTGGAAGTATGGATATTGGTGTCTATGGTATGGAATTATGGATTCAGCTTATGCAGCATCTCTTGTAATCACATGTCAACCAATTAGTTTTCTAGCCCTTTGAATTGTGCAGGTGAAAGAACTCTTAGCAGAACTGGTCTTGGTTGAAGGAGAGATAGCTCGGCTAGAAAACCAAATAAACCAAGTGCAAGCTACTTTGAAACACGAACAAGAAGTTACCAAAGAAGCAAAACCAAAAACATGGAGTCAAGGCAATTTGAAAAGTTCCAACAATCACTTATCAGCCACCATTAATCCAAGTCCCAGTCCTCTTCACAGAAGTGTGCATGAAAGAATGGCATTCGAGACGAAGGCATTGCATTTCATAAGCAAAGCTATAAAGGGTGACTATAATCTCAATGACTCCAATCTGAATGATAAAACAGGATACTTGAAGAATCTTGTTGAACAGAAAGAAAATCATTTCCGTGAAGATAACGTCAAATTTCAAGATAGACATTCAAGAAAATGTGGCATTGTGAAGCCTGCCTCACCTTTACGTGACCCCCGCTATTCATCACCCAAGGTAAGCATAACTAGTTTTAAATCCGTGGGGCCATCATGAGAAATTCCTAGATGCATAAAATATATTACATGAAAAAACATAGGTTGATATGTGTAATTTCATTTAAATTATATGCAAGAATTTTTCAATTTTTAAATTCTGCAACCCTGCGAACATCTTATATGATATACCTTGTTTAAAAACACTCTACTTGTCATGCATACAATTCACAATCTGCTTAAAATTAATTTCATTTATTTTAAATATATTGTGTTATATATGTAAATGAATAGATTGTAAGAAAACGGATTATGCAACTACAATGCTCAATGCCTTAAAGATGCGAGCCATACTATGGAAGTTTCATATAATTTTATACAGTGAAAGCTTTACTAATTTTCAGCCACTTTGCAGCCAAGAGAACGCAATCCGGAGATGTACTTAGACATGCCAACTAAATCTTTATTGGATCCACTGCTAGCAGAGGAGAAAGACCTCAAGTGGCAACCCAATAAGTTGTCCGAGAGCATCATGAAGTGCTTGAATTTCATATACGTGAGGCTACTCAGAACATCAAGAACAATGGAGTTGGAGAAATCAGGGCTGGTTTCTAGGTCTATCCACTCTTCTTTAAGCTCAAGAAGTTTCAGGGTGGATAATGGCTTAAACCAAAAATCAAGCCACTTGTTGCAGAAGGAATCCAGGCAGCAAGACCCCTATGGTATCTTCGAAACAGAAGAGTCAATTCTAAGAGATATTGGTCCTTACAAGAACCTTGTTATATTCACCTCCACTTCTATGGACCCAAAGTTCATCTCTAGTCCTTCTTCAATTCCATTACTCAGGAAATTAAGGTATGACTAGAAAAGTGAGGAGAATGGACCGGAGGACAAATCCCTTATTTTTGGTTAACTCTCATATCGTCATTTTCCTTGCTTCCAAACAGAATATGAGAGTTCACAAATACATGAATGATGTAGATTTTCTCATTTGTTGCTTGTGATATGCAGGGTTTTGATGAGCAATCTACAGACAGTTGATCTGAGAAGCCTTACTAATCAACAGAAGTTAGCATTCTGGATCAACATGTACAATGCTTGTATCATGCATGTATAGTATAGAAAGTTCCATTATTTCAGTACGATGTTTAAATTGACACCAGATTAGCAGTCTTAATTAAATGTACTTCCGTTTCAGGGGTTTATCCAACATGGAGTGCCATCCAACCCAGAAAAGTTACTTGCCTTGATGAACAAGGTACACTCAAGAACTATTGATCAAGATGTTGCTCTTGCTGCTTTCATAATGTTAAACTCTGCCACCAAATTCTAGAAATTTTAGTGACTAATGGAAGTGCTTCTATTCAATTCAGGCAACCCTCAACGTAGGAGGTAACATAATAAATGCTCAAGCAATAGAGCATTTCATTTTAAGGAAGCGATCTGTTAGTAATATAAAAGAGGTAAATAAAAGGCCCTTCTGTGATTTTTCATGATGAAATAAGCTGCTGCTGATTATTTTGCTCTCATGTCTTGAAAAACTTGTCTTTTGCTTGTAAGGTACATAGAAACGGTGAGTTGGAGCAGAAAGAATCAGTTGTCCGTGAACTCTATGGACTTGAATCAATGGATCCCAATGTCTCATTTGCGCTTTGTTGTGGAACTCGTTCTTCTCCTGCTGTAAGTTCTTTTCAAAAAAACTAAAAAATGATGCTACATAGACTTATTTTATCTTACAATTGGCAGTCATGATTTGATTTAAGCTGGCCCACTTAATTACTATTCTCGTTGTTCGGATTCTGCCACATATATTTCGATTCACATTTTTGAATCAAACTAATTCTACCTACTCATTTCTATTATAAAACTTGAAGAAAGTTTGGCTTGGGAAGTTGTGAAACCTACAAAGTAGCACCAGTGCACCACTTTTTTTTTCTAAGCTGGATTCTGTAGGTCCAATTTAGGCTAATAATGAAGCTTTCAATATATAGGTGAGGATATACACAGCAGATGGTGTCACAGCTGAATTGGAGAAATCAAAGCTAGACTATCTGCAGGCTTCAATTATGGTGACAAGCACAAAAAAGATAGCATTCCCAGAGCTTCTTCTCAGAAACATGCTTGATTTTGCAATTGACACAGACTCCATGGTGGAATGGGTTTGCAGCCAGTTACCAACATCTGGAACCCTCAGAAAATCAATGGTGGATTGCTTCAGGGGCCATACGCCAGTCAAGGCCTCCACCATTGTTGAAAAGATACCTTACGACTATGAATTCCAGTATTTGTTAACAATATGAAGATCGTTACTTTATTTTTGTAATCTATATAAAATTTGAGTGTAAAAATCATAAAAGGAAACTAGAATCGGCAGCATTGTTTCATTATCTCTTAATATTCTTCCCATAAAAAAAGGATAGCCATCCATTAGTCATGGTAATTTTTCCAATTGCACCAAGTAGATGGAAGGAAGAATACAAATTTCTTTTGTTGAACTACAAACCTTGATTAGGCGATCAGAATTAGATGCTCAATCAAGAGAAATTCTTAGGTGATTCGTTCGTAAGATACATTCTTATTCTATCAAAAGACTATTAACCTGTTCTGTTTTGAAAGGGAGAAGGGAGAAAAAGAAAGACTACCTGTTACAGAAATGAGTGAAAATATAATTGTTTGGAAAAAATTCATCAAATTAAATTGAAATTGAGCAGTTAAAATATAGATATGGTTCAAAACAGATTTTTTTTTTTGACAAAATCAATTTGCACAATTAATAATGATTTAAAAAAAATTTAACTGCTTCTAAACGAACCAATATAAAATTTTATTCAAAATTAAATAAAATATTTATCTATTATTGTGTTTTTTTATTGTTTAAAGAACTAAGCCTAACAAAGTTTTTATATATTATAGTGCAATATATTACTAATTGTTTGCACACTATAAAATTATATGATAATTATAATTGTATAACAAATTTTTATTAATTAATGTTTAGCTGAGCAAATAATATGCATAGTACAGTACATAATTTTTATGAATTCATTTTTTTACTGGTGTGAAACTCTGTATTATATATGAGTTATAACAGTTATAGAAAAATAAACTTTAAAATTCTAGTTATATTTTTGTAATTACTGGTTTCAACTTTTAATGATATTAACCACAAAAAAACTTTAAAAAAAAACTTTCAACAAGTTAAAATATATCAATTATTTGAAAACACTCTAAACTAATTTGAATGATTAAAATTAATTTTAAAATTTAAATTGATTAATATCAGACCAATTGAAGTGTATATTGAAACAATTAGTTTGGTTAAAAAAATTTATGTAAATGACTCATAATCTATCTACACCCACCCCTAATTTTAGATGTGAATTTTGTACGCTTTTTAGTAATACAATATATTCAATCAAAGAATGATATTTATGTATAAATATAAGAGATTATAAATGATCAATGTAAGTGTCGGATATAAATGTAATATTTTTTTTCTCAAACTTATAATAAAAGATATATGAAAGACTCAATATTTTTAATAACGTAATATTATTTTATGATTTTTTATAATATTCTAGATTTAAATTTAAAATATTAGATATTATTTAATTGACGTGTTACTCCTGTCACAAATCAAAGAAAAGAAGGTTTATAAATCAAAGAAAAGAGGTGAACGGGGTGTTTATTTTGACATCAAACATCTCCCCAGATGCGGACCAAGGCACCCAGCCCAGTGGTAATAAATAGTTCACTCCAGCAAAGACTGAACCAATAAACCAGAGGCTTAATTAAATGGCTCCAAGGCTGTTTGATACATAAATTTTTTATAAATTTTTAATTAAATTAAGTGATTTTAACTGTTTGATTAAATTAATTAATTATTTAAAATGTTTGATAAATAATTATTCAAGTTAATTGTTTGATCTTTAAAAAGTTATTTTTAAAAAGTTAAAAAACTTAACTTTTTTAATTATTTATTTAATATTTAAGATACAAAAAATATCCCCACTATTGATTATTAATTTTTGATACCTTGCACTTAATACATAAAATTTTTTTATAAGAAATATACATAAAATATATTTTATGATAAATAATTTCCTAATTAATTTAGATACGTTAAATATATTATTTGATACTCCCTTATTTTCTCTAACATCAACTTATAAAAAATAATATGAATAATAATAATAATAATAATAATAATAATAACAATTAATAATAATAATAAACTTATTTTTTATCTAAAATTATTTATCTCTTAATAAAATATTTATAATAAATTATAACTATTTATTTTAAAAACTAATAAATCATAAATTATAATTATTTATTTTAAAAAAAATAAATATTATAATTATAATTATATATTTCTTAAATGAAAATCTAAACAATAATAAATTATAATAATTTAAAAAATTAATAAATAATATTTTAAAATTTAAAAATATTATTAAAATTAAAAAATATTCAATTAAATTATAAAATATACTTATATTTTTATATAAAAAATAATTAATTTTATTTAATATTTTTTAAATAAATAATTAATATTATCAATAGGTGAAATGGAGTAATACAAATAGCAGTCCGCTGACGGTGATGCGCAAGCAGCAGTGGCCTCTGTATTTGAGATAAACAGGTGGCTTTGCCAAAGAATTTTGGAGTGCTATCATTATCGAGCGATTACTCTAATTGCCATTACGCGTTAATGACACGCAAAGTTATTACTTTAGACACTTGCTTCCATGCAAGGGTATCAACTCAAAGAAAGCATTCCAGCCTGTCCGCTGGCGGAATGGGCATACAAGTCACCGTCTGTACCTATCGCCGTCCCATAAACACTGTTTTTCTTTTCTTGACCGCCGTTCCTGTCTTATCCTCACGACCTGTGCTTTTCTTACCAAATTTTCCATATACATTCATTTTAGTTCATTATCTTCTCTTTTCAAACTCTCAAATACTATGAATAATTAATAATGCTACCCATCTAAACTCCATATTTGAATAGAATCCATCCCTTTATATGAATTTAGCCACTTTAGCTTTCGACTTATCTTTATTGGTCAAAATATCCATTCCTTAAGCTCAACCAACATCCAAATTATCCACTAATAAATCCACCTATGTCCAGCCGCATCAGCTTTCAAGTTTTAAAATTGATGATTTCTTCAGCCATTCTTATATGCACGCTAGTGAATTCATCCCTCCTAATATTTCGTGTCTATCCTCTTGAAAAAGTAAACACCATTTACAAAATATACATTTTCCAAACTCGTGTCACCATCAAATTAACAAATACTTTCCGTCCATGAAGAATTCAACAGAAAATTACAGAAAGAAATCATTGATGATTTACTCAATCTCCATTTTTCTTAACCAAAACAATCTGAAAAAAAAAAAAATGCCGCCATATATGCAGATGGTCCCTCGATCAAACTCATCTTGGAGCAAGTGAGATAGAAATTTCAGGAGGCATTCTTATATTATCGGACCAAATCCTTGACTTTAAATATAAGCTCGATATCTTTCCAGCGACGCGTCCCATGTTAGGCCTCTGATCTGGATCCACGTGTACGCACTCTAACGCTACACGTGTCACCTTCTCTGCGACCTCTACTGGGAACGAATCCTTCAGTCTCCTATCCAGCCACCTCCTTAGTCTGCCTTCGACGCTACCCTCGCCGCCCCCTTCTACAGTGGCTCTCGCCGTATCGATCACTGACGTTCTCATGAAATTTCCGCTCTTCTTATCGAATTTGAACTTCAATGGCTCCTCCCCCGATAGCAGCTCCAACATCACCACCCCGAAAGCGTACACGTCGGATTTCTGGGTCGCGACGCCGGTGGACTGAAATTCCGGCGACATGTACCCTCTCACACCTTCGAATTGCATTTTCGAGCCCCCAGAAACTTTCAATTCCTTTAATATCGTAGACGATGATTCCTCTGTGATTTCGCCCACCGACTTTTCGGTGATTTCGCTTTCTTCGTTGATTTCACCGCACAGCTGGGCCGTACCAAAATGGCAAATCCTGGCGTTAAATGAAGGCTCCGTCACGATTATTCCACTGCTCTTGATGTGATTATGCACAAAGTTTATGTTTAAACCCGTTTTGTTGTGAATATAATCGAGCCCATGCGCGAGATCTGTAGCAACTTGCATTCTCGACATCCAAGTGGATAGAACCGTAAAGTGAAGATTTTTAGTGTTTCGCAAACAATCAGAGAGGTTAGCTCCATTGACAAATTCATACACGAGGTAGATGTGATCGCCGGAGATCGAAGCGCCGAGGAGTTTAACGATGCTAACGTGGTGGCTCCGGCAAATGACCGAGAGCCGCTCTCTCAGCTGTGAAGTCTCAATTTTTCGTCGGAACTTGCGTTGAAAGACAATGACATCCCTGCCCCGAAGATTACAGCGCCAAGAAGGGGTGGAGGAGGAAGAGGAGTAGCGTTTGGCGAGGAAATTGTTAGTGGCGGAGCAGATTTCTGAGAAATCGTAGATGTGGGGGTTTTCAGGTAGACTATTTCGAAGAGTAGTAAGAGAGGTTTGGCTTGAAGTTGAGGCTTCGGAAGAGAGTTTGTAACCTGTAGAGCCGGAGTAGGCTGCGCTGCCTGTGTATGAAGAAGTTGATGTTTCGGAGGAAGAGGTGGTTGGGAAAGTGGGTTTGGATGAAGAATTTCTTCGGATTTGTCGAGTTCTGGGGGTGCGAGAGGCTCTTGGGCTTGTGGCGTTTATCGCCATTTTGGTTTTGCACATATGGGGAAGAAGTAGAACGGGGAGAAGAAGAAGTACAAGGAGGAGGAGGATCGAAGAAGATTATAATTGGTTGTGGTACCTAAGAGAAAAGGCAATCTGAGGTCATTATTCGGAATTGGTCAACTGGGAGTTGCGTATTCGAGAAATCAACAAAATGATTTGGTGGTATACCGCCGGTAAATGGAAGCAGCAATTGATGATGATAACGATGACAGTTTGTTTATAAAACGGGGAATTCTGGAGTACCCAGACTACAAGTCGGGGTATCAATACTTTGGCTTCATGACAACACAAGCAGCCTTAGATTTTGGTGAAATCAAAACGGACGGTTAGGTTAGAATGACAGCAACTTGTTAAATTGGTAGAGTATTGATGATATGGTAAGAACACTATTTGTTTTATTATAATTTTCAGGACAATTATATTTACCTTTTTCTGAAATTTATTATAATTATATTGATATTTTTTATTTTAAAAAATATATACTTATTTTTATTATTTTTTTAATAGAGAAGATAAGTGTATATTTAAAATAAAAAAATAAATATAAAAGTATATAAAAAATAAATATATATTTTTAAAAATAAAATAGATATGAATGTAATATTAAATCATAAAAGAAGTGAATATAATTTATCCCAATTTTTTAATTTTTATACAAAAGTTTTGGTCTTTGAGCTTGTAAAAACTTGATGGAACTTATAAAAAAAAAATAATGATTGAATTATTGACAGTGGAATCTGGTTCTAAGCTAAACTCCGGTCAACTAAGTGGTTGTTGAACCCCAAACTACTTTCTGGTAGATGAAATGAGAGATGAAGATGGTGGAGAGGAGGAATGACAATGGCACATAGTATTTTTACGTGATTCGGCCAAATTCGAGCATTATCAGACCCTACGTCCACGACAGTATTTTTATTAATCTGAAAGAAAATTTATAGAACTGTGGCTTAATTATTTCAGCCCTATTTATAATAATCTCCTTCCTTATATTTATAGAGGAAAGGAAGTTACAAATATAATTTTACATGTTGCAAAAGTATTATATCAACATTAAATGTGCAAAACAGATAAAACTCCTGCAAATCGTCTTCTACATATTGCTTTCTGCGGATGGGTCTCATGTGTTTGCTTGGTTATGATGAGCTAACGTAATCTCGTCCAGTACTCCATTTTGCTGGACCAGGTACCTTCTCACGAAACTCTTGCCAAGTGAGATGCTTTACCTCACAAGCCAAAATCCTTGATGTGAGATCGTTGTTGTCCTTCAAACAATGAGGTTAGGCTTGAAATTGGTAGAGCAAGCTCAAATCATATGCAAGCTGGGACTTAGCGAAGCAATTGCTAAGCACACAAGTCGGGACCTCGCGCTCCCACCCCCAATGAGTTGAACATCCTCTATCTTGGACTTAGCTTCCGCTGAGCCTTCAGCCTGCCTTGTGAGATCGATTTTTACCTATAGCAAAATTTATTTGAAGAAAATACTTATTTTATAATATAAGTACCAACATAATTATATTAATTAACCACAAAACATATACATAAAATGTTATTTTTTGATTCAATATTTTTCTCAATATCTACGGTGTGGTTATGGCTTAGAAAGAATTTAATATGATTAGTAATCTTTTTTTTAGATGTAATAGTTTTCATATAAAAAAAAGTAATAGTGTTAATATGAGAATTATTTATTACAATAAACTTATTGTATTAGAAACCCTTCCAGCATTAAGGTATAGACCTTTTTTTTTTATATTAATTAGTTTATTATAATTTTAAAATTTAGAATTATATCTTTATATTTATTTTCAATTTTTAATTGAATACTTTACATCATTTTTTAGTTAAATCTAATTAATAATTAATAAATGTAAGCAATACTTTGTGGATGTAATTTAATAATTATTGATAGTAAAATTTGGTAAATCCTAAATCTCAGTCAACTAGAATAGTTTTTGTACTCCTAAGCTACAATCCAGTTGTAGAAATACAAGGAAATAGTAAAAGTAAGAAGAAAGAGGATGAACAAGATCAACACCAGAGACTTTTACGTGGTTCGGCTAAAAATCCTTTGTTTGGATTCCTATGTCCATAGATGATTTTAATTCTATAGAAAATTTAATAGAGTTACATTATGTATTTTCCAGACTTTTTTCACCTCTCCTATTATATCTAATCCTCCCCTTTTTATATATAGAGGCTGGGAGGTTACAAAGGTAATTTATTAAGTTATAAGAGCCCATTTTGGTAAATAACTTAAAGAAGCAATTATGTCATAAGAGCTTTTTAGATGAGAGTTTATGTCATAAGCACTTAATTCAATAAGCTTATTTAGGTTTGGATGCACACTTTGAAAAGCACTTATGCAGTATTTTAAGTTGTTTGGATGCATTACTACACAAGTACTTATAATAGTTGAAATTACTAAAAAGACAATCATAAGCACTAATAAAATTAAAGTGTTTGGATAAATAAGCACTTGTCATAATTTTTAAAAAATTAAAAAACTAAGAATACAAATTAAAAAATTAAAAAATTAACATTATATATATATCATGAAACCATGATTAAAAATTAAAAATAAAGTAAAGATTCACCATGTATACTGAAAAAATT
>JANHAO010011022.1:0-17250 GCA_026873985.1 Saraca asoca | reverse complement strand
ATGAATGTCATTTTCATTATATTTGAATGAATGTTATTTTTCTTGCACTATGAGTTTGTTTTTATATTTTACAGGGATAATTAGTGTCATTAATTAATGAAAATATGAGGATTGAACGGCTTGAAAAAATTTTTTAAAAATATTACAAAAATCTAGCGGTGGTTAAATGAAATCAAACTCAAAAAATAGTGGCGGTTAACCATCCACCACTAATTTGAATTTTTTATAAAAAATATTACGGTGGTTTAGGTAACCATCGCTAAATTATATCCAAATTTTTATTTAAAATATTGTGGTGATTAAATTAACTTCCACTAAATTAATACAAAATTTTTTAAAAATATAGTTTCCAGCGGTTCCTTTTAACTGCAGCCAAGTTCGATTCGACAGTATATTTTCTAGCGGTTTCCATAACTGCCACTATTTTAAGAGTTTTTTTGTAGTGAGGTTGGTGGATGCCTGAAGCAACAAGGGTAACTAAAGCATCTAGATAAGAAATGATAAATGAGGGTAAGTACAACTACTCAGTGAGAAGGAATTTTCACCTTAACACTATGAATGGAAAACATTTTAGGTTATATATATAATAAATATGAATATATATTTATTTATTTATACATACACACACACTTGTATCCTTAAAATTAAGTCATGCTAAGAAAAATCTTATTTTTCATGTTCCAAATTCAAGAACATTCATTCATGCCATCCTACAATAATACAAGACTAAATTTGTATTCATATTTAGGTGAGAATAACAAGGGTGTATTGCCTATTGCCATACTATAGGTAGCATATGATGTATAGCCCAAGATTATACTGTAGGTTTTGATCTATAGCCTGAAGTTATATTGTAGTTCATATCAACATCCATTCTAACTCCCTGTAGCATAGTTCTTTGCTAGGTGAACTTAGCTATTCCCAGCCTTCAGATCACAAGTAGTTACATCATAGGCAAACACATGAACAAACTACAATTCCTAATCATAACATGTACAATTTATCATAGTCAACTTGCATATCTAATTTGTAGGTGATATTTTACATCATATATTCATTTAGAAATTCTTCTTTAGCTTTTTTTTCCATGCATAGTTAAGAATATATCTTCCCATACAATAGATCCATGTCTATATCATACATCATACATTCCTTTACAAATCACAATCCTATTACAATTTTATAGTACTCAATTAGGGAAACAATCATATAAATACATCTCATACATTCCACAATTACATCACACATCCTATTTAGATTATTAGACATATAACCCATTTCAACAAGTTTCAATTAGAAATATATTTTTGTGCTATTTGAAAATAATATTTTATATGATTTTTATTATAAAGGGAAGATTTAGAAGCAAAAACCCCAACTCACTTTAGGAGGAGAGTGCTCTTCTTAACCCAAACATACAAGTGAGTTTCTTTCGTGTAATTAAGTCCCTAGTTGAGCTACTCAAAACCAAATAAAAATTGCTATCCATAGAAAAATATAAAATTCAAAGATTAAAAAGAATAAATCTAGATCTGAAGTTGAGATCTTTACCTTAAAACTTAATTCTAAAGTTGAGAATCACGAAAATAGGGCCCTGTGACTGTTTTTCTCACTTAGGACAGCTCTCTAGTCATAAAAAATGTTACAATTGCATTCTAGGGTTTACATCTTTTATATTTGGACAATGCTTGAGTAGTTAACTGTCAAGACTGGTTGACTAGTGACCATGGACCGACGCACCTACCCAAAACCTTTGTATCCTTTAATTCTATCCTAACTATCCATTTGGTCTTATTAAACTAACTTAAGTATCCTAGATTATTTTGGGTTTTAACATCATCTTTTATCTTTTTCCTTTCAAATTCTATCTCATTTTCTTTTTAAAAAATTATCATCTTTCTTTTTTTTCCTTTTAGAAAACTTGTTTAATTTAAGTCAAATTCTACACTTCTTCAATTCAATAAAGTGAAAATCAATCTTTTCTTCTCCTTTTTTTCTATAGTTTTCTTTCCTCTATCTTTGCATCCCAACCAAATAAAAGGTTAATATAAGTGTCCTTTGTTTGGATATAAGGGGAAAAAGTGTGGAAAGAAACCATAAAAAAAAAAAAAAAAATGAGGGTGGAAAGCAATTTTTCCAATGTTTGGACGGGATATAAAATTTTAAATGAGATGAAAAGGGTGCAAAAAGGTACCTAATTAGGTTTTACCAACAAATTTTCCAAAAAAAAAAAAAAAACAGTGTAAAAAAGCAGGGACAGAATCACGTGTTATATATTGAGTACAACGTTTTCGCACACAATATATATATATATATATATATATATATATATCTATCTGTGGGTGTATCGAACAAGTTTTCCTTAAATTGCTATATTTTCCTCCAAATTAAGATTTCACATTAAATTTTATTTCTTAAATTTTTGAAATATTATGCATATATATTTTGCCCCCAAGTCAGATTTTCTCACTCCGTCGTCGTAGGAAAGCTATGAAAATTTTGTATATTTCATTTTATTCTAAATGACCTTTTTACAATCTTATTTACCTCGACAAAATTCTAAAACCGTGCAAAAAGCCATCATATTTGGCCTTTCTTGTGATGTTTTTCAAACCAAAAACTCTTTTGATGTTTCTAAATTTTGATTTTTTGCAGGGAAACATTGATATGACTAAGAATGCTTTATTATTTTTTTGACATATTCTTCAATCTAAAAACAATTAATTAGTGTAATACATCTTTTAATTTTTAAATATTCCTATTTTATTAAAAAAATTACAATTTTATACTGAGTTTTTATTCAATAAATATGCAGAAAGTTATAACTATTAAGTTTGCAACAAAAACATCTTAAAATAATTTCATTTTATTTAAAAAAAAATTGAAAAGAGTATCGAAATTTTTTCATACTCGTAATAGTAGCTACCAAAGCATTTTCCTTTTATTATTACCCTTTTATTAAGTTAAATTACTTTGTTGTTCCATATAATTTCACTTAATTTTTAAATAGATATTTATAATTTAAAATTTTTGAATTAGATCTTTATATTTATTTTTCTATTAGATTTTGTTAGCAGTTAATTTATATATAATAATCTATTAATAATTTATGGAATAAGACATAAATGTCCTTTTCTTTCACTCTAAAAATGAAATAATTTTATAAAATATCATAATTTTTTCTAAGTTATTTATCCTTTAAATACAAATAGAAATGTATCGAAACTTTCCATCAACAATTATTAAATCACATTAAAAGAGTGTTATTCGAGTGTATCAATTGCTAACAAAATTTAACAAAAAAAAATGATAAGAAGTATCTAATTAGAAATGAAAAATAAATATAAAAATACAATTCAAAAATTTTAATTATAAGAATTTAATTAAAAATTGAGTAAAATTATAGAAAGCATCAAAGTAATTGAACCCCTTCGTTATTATTCTAATTTGTTTGTATATTAACAAATTTAGTCTTTAAGTAAAATTATGCAATTATGAAAAAAATATATAACTTTTAAGAATTATACTTCACTACGAACTTGACAAAATTTGTATTGGCATGTATTCTTACAACTTTTGTGAAAATTTGTCATGTTTTCGCAAACTGTGCATCGCTTTCTTTGTTAGGTTTCATTAGTAATACACACACATAAACAATGCTTTGTTGACGTAGTTTGATGGTTTCTTATATAAAGCCTCTATGCCATTTTTATTTATATTTTAATGGAAGGTAACTTGGGGAAAATTAAACTATTTTATAGTTATATCATTTTTTTTATAGGAAAATGATGGGTTATTTGCCTCTCAATTCACAATTCTTAACCCACATCAATAAAGTATTATTCATATTACCAATGGGGATCTAACCAAAAAGTGATATAGAGTACCAAATTATAAATGAAAAATAATTATAAACATCAAATTGAAAACATTTAAGATCCATTTGGTGCATAGTACAAGAGAGACGTAATAATAAAAGTAAATACTATAGTGTTATAACAAATGTTTAGACCTTACATGAGATACTACAAGATAAATTAACCCTCTCTCCTTGAACCTATCATAACAGGATAGGATTGAAGTAAAATTTATCATTTCCACATCATTCTTAACCTATGTTTATATCACTTAGGGCTAATATGTTGGATCCTTTAAAGCCAGATAGTATAAGATAAGCTACACGATCAAGTCTTATCATATATATGGTTTAAGTATAAACTTATACGATCTCCTTTTCTTATATATAAAATATCATATAATGCTATACACCCTTAAGGTAAATGATAAACCCAATAAACAAAAATTTATATTAAGGATAATAAAAGTAAAAAAAAAATATTTGATATACCAATTCCTTTGCAACTTATTATCATCCACCATCCATCATCACTATTATTACCACCACTACTAACGTCCTTGCCACCTCCACTAATGTGGCAATTGCACACTACTTCACCGCCATCGCCTTTAAAAAATAATAAAAATAAAAAAAATATTTTTATTTCACAAATTACTTTGCTACCAATTATCATTTATCATTCACTGTCATTATTGTTGTCGCCACCACTAATGTGATGACTACCATTGCCACCAATGAGGTGATAACAGCTCCATCACTACCACTAATTTTTAATATTATCATGTTATATATATATATATATATATATATTTGATAGCATATAAATAACAATATAATTTTATACTATCAACTAAATTACACAATTGTATATCAAACATTCGATAGTATTATATTTGATTATTTTTTATCCTATCATATATTATCATATTTGTTTATTTTATCTTATATTATACTATCATATCTTCTAAATGTACTTTAAAATATAATAACTTAATTAGAAATTGAATAAAACTATGATGAGTAAGAAATTAGGGTTTATGTGTTAGTGGATATAGGGAGCTTTCTGTCTCCTCTTATTTCTTTTTCTATCCCAACAAGCCTGCTAAAAAAAATTGATGGTAGGGTTTAAGTAGTGGATATGGTTAGCTTTCTATCTCCTAATGTTTCTTTTCAATCTTGCCCTCTATAATTTTTTTCTTGACAGTTGACCAAACAAGAAATTTTTGAGGAGTTATTTGTGTTTTGTACAGAAAATAAATCAGGCACATCCTTTTGTTTATCTAGAAAATTTACGAAGAAAATTATGTCATCTAAATCAATTTGCGCAATCATAAATTTTTTACTTTCACATTAACTTTCCTTTGAATGCTATATGTTCAATAAGATAATTTTTTTAATCAAAAGTTTGTCATCGATAACTTACTACTTTATTCTTTTTATCTGTTATTTTAAAAAATATTTTATTTTATCTGTCAATTTTATAAATCATAAATATATTAATTTTTTTCTTCAATTTGCCAAGAGAGAGAGTGTATTAATGAAGTGCTGATATTTTGAGTATTTTAATAAAAAGTAATTTAGTAAATTAACAATTGAAACTGTTTAACGATCTCTTTAATTCTCTCATAAATTCATCAGTTAATTTAATTCTCTTTAATTCTCTCATAATAGATAGAATAAATGCATAACTGAAAAATCCAAACGTTGAGCCTTTGATGACGGTATGCTGCTATATTTATTTGACCGTTTTAAATTAACTGATGAATTTAGATAGGTCACCATCCACTTTGGAAAAGATTTTAGTAATATCCTAGAATTACTAAATTTCAGTAGTGTTATTGGTTATATTCTGATAAATTAGATGTATGAATATTATGATAAAGTAAATATTAACATTTTGTTCTATGTATTTGACTTTTTTAAATTATCTGATCAATTTAGATAAGTCACCATTCACTTTGGAAAAGATTTTAGTAATATCCTAGAATTATTAAGATTTCAGTACAGTATTGCTTGTAATATTTTGAAAAATTAGATGTATTAATATTATGATAACGTAAATATTAACATTATGATAAGGATATGCTGCTCTGTCTATTTGACCGTTTTAAATTAACTGATGAATTTAGATAAATCACCATCCACTTTGGAAATGATTTTAGTACTATACTAGAATTACTAAGATTTCAGTACACTGTTATTTGTTATATTTTTTATAAATTAAAGATATTGACATTATGATAAAGTAAATATTAAAATCAAGAAATTAATTTTTAACTTGTTAAAATATATTAAACAAGAATATTAAAATTATCGATGTTATAAAAGTTGTAGAAAATTTCAATCTACTTTGCCACCGCTATAAAGTAAGCAAAAGCATAATTCATGGTATAAATATGACCCAAAGCACAGCTCTTATTTCATCCAAGAAAAGCAATCCCTGTAAAAGTTCGTTACAAAAAATTCCATAGGAGGATGAAAGTTTCTTTGAAGTTGACTTGCTTGGTGGCCTTATCTTTCATTGCATGTGATAATAATTAAAGCAATTTAATGATCTCTTTAATTTTTGTGTTGTTTGACAAATAAAAAGGAATCGAGGGAATAAATGCATAACTGAAAATCAAAACTTTGAACCCTTGATAACCGCTTTCTTAATGTTTCTTCATTTATTTGACCGTTTTAAATTAAATGATGGCTTTAATTGGGTCACCATCTACCATAAAGAAAATTCTATCAATATTGTCTATTATATTTTGACAAACAAGATGTATTGACATTACGATAGAATGAATATTAAGATTAAAAAAATCCATTTTTTTTTTTTGTTAAAAACTAGTTTTCTAACTTGCTAAAAAAATGATAAATAGTAATATTAAGATTCTTGATATTATAATAGCTCTAGAAATATTTCTATCTACTTTGGCACCACTCGAAAGTAAGCATAAGCATAATTCTTGTTATAAATATGACCTAAATCATGGCTCCCATTTCATCCAGAAAAAAAAAAAAATCTCTGTTAAAGTTCCTCATAGAAAATTCCAAAGGATGCAAAAATTTTCTTTGCAGTTAGCTTGCTTGGTGGTCTTGATTTTTATTACCCATGGTAATCTTTGGGTAGACATCCATATGTAGAGGATATTTGGTAAACAAGCCTTTGATAAACTTTTATCTAATTTAAGAGTTTTTAATTATTTAACTAAATTAATTAGTTATTTTGAATATTTAGTAAATTACTGTTTGAATTAGTTTTTTAACTATTAAAAAACTAATTTCAAAAAGTTAAGAAATTCAATTTTTTTAATTACCTATTTGACATTTAGGATAAAAAAAGATATCATTACCTCTGATAAATTTAATTTTTGCACCCTTGCTTTTGATATACAAAAAAATCCTTATAAAAAATATGCATAAAATATATTTTATGATATTTCGTTTCTTAATTGATCTGTATACATTAAATATATTATTTGATTTTTCCTCCCTTTTCTCTTACTATCAACTTATAACAAATAACGACATTAATAACGACAATATTTACAATTTTTAATAATAATAAAGTTATTTTATCTAAAATTATTTATTTCTTAATAAAAATTTATAATAAATTATAACTATTTCTTAAAAAAAATTAATAAATAACATATTATAATTATTTATTTATTAAAAATCTAAGTATAATAAATTATAATTATTTATTTCTTAAAAGAAAATATAATAAATAATAAATTACAATCATCTTTTCTTAAAAGAAAAATCTAATAAATAATATTTTAAAATCTGAAATATTATTAAAATAAAATAATATTCAAATAAATTATGATATACATATGTTTTTATATATGATTTTACATATAAACAGTTAATAATAAATTAATTTTATAAAAAATCTTTATATAAACTGTCAATATTATCAACTGATTAAATTAATTAATACAATCAACTATTAATTAACTATTGATGTAATCAATTAATAGCTGATATAATCAGCTAATTGCCAAATAATAACATAAACTTTTATAAATGCTTTCAATGGTTACATACACGTTTATTTGAACCTTTGGTACAGAAAAACATATCCTAAGTTCTTGATTGGAAATTAATACTCCCTTTGTTTTTTATCTGTAATTTTGGAGATTTATTTTTCGCTGTCATTTTCAAAAATTGCTAAATTTTCAATTGCTCAACACACTAATTAACTCAGTGGCAAAACCAAGACTCAAACACCAGTGAAACACTAAAGTACATAATTAAAAAATATTATAATTTAAAAAATATATGAATTATCCCAAACATGATTTCTATTGTGAAAATTATTGGATGATCAATTCATTAAATATATCTTTTTCAGTATATACAACCACATATAAAAGTAAGCATAATTATTAAGATTTTTTAATTTTTATTTGGGAGGAATGAAAATCATAGAATTAGTCATATATCATCTCATTAGTTTTGAATGAATTTATTTTATTAATTTACCTATTAATTTTTTCAATGATTATAAAAAAAATAGCATGACTAAACAAAAGATACAACAAAACTCAATTAAAAAATAATGAAATCTTATTATTTGTAACTAGTTTTGTGTTTTAATATAACATTTAAAGAAACAGTTGATGTGTTTCAATATTTTAATGAGTGTAAATTTAAAATCAATAGAGGTATTTTAAATTACATACATAATAGTACTGAAATCTTAAGAAGATTAATGAAAACACATTTTTGCGTTACACTATTTATAGCTCCGCCACCTACCCGATTGATCATTATTTAACAATCTCTCTAGTAGTGCTTTTGCTTTAAATGAAATAAAAAGAGAATTAAGAAAACAATATATTTTGTATAATTAATAAGTTGATAAAAGCATTGTTTTTATCATTTGCTTTGACATTTTCTTGCTTCTTGAAATAGCCATTTAAATTTTCTGTCTCAGTATTGTTTTTATTTATATTTTTTGTTTAAATTATTTTTTTACAATTTACAGGTGTGGCAGAAAAAGTCTCGCTCAACGGCAACGTGCAAATCAATTGGACTTGCGATGGCAGTGCGATGAATTTGCTATAAAATTCCGGTTCCTGGCGGTGGACACTGCAAAGGAAAGTGCTTTAATAAAATAGCTTGTCCATGCACATGTCCTAAAATGTAATTACCTAATAAGTCCCCATTGTAAAATTATGATGATGATGTATTTATCATTGTAATTAATAAATAATAAAACATCAAATTTCATCATACATCATTTTAAATTGATAATCTTTTCGTTCTCACTCTATTTTTTTTTCAAGTTTTTTTATAGACTTTGTATATAATTAATACGGAAAAAGTTGCAATTCCATTCATCGATGTTGCAAGATAATTTTTTTAAAAAAAAATTACAATTTTATATAAGAAATTTTTAACTTTTCATATAAAAACTTTTAAAAAGTGATTTTTTTAATGAAATTTTCAAGTCCCTATGCGTACTAGTTTTTTCCTCTCCCATGAAAGCAAAAACTCCATTTTGAAGTACTAAATGAACTTGGTAGTTCATTATTTAGTTAAATCCAGCTATTAAATTATACTTAATATCAGAGATTCACATGACTTTGTGGATAGTAAATTGAGTTGAATAATAAAATTTTTACTACAAGTTCATTTTAATTAGGTGTAAAAATAAATGTAAATCAATATGGGCTATTTTTTCGATGTACACCATTTTTGTTTGAGATTAATGTCTTACAACTATGTTGTTGCAATGTGAAAAATTTTTAACTTCTAAATTATTTGTTTTTGTTGGACCTATTTTTTATAAAATTAATAATTTAATAAAATAACAAAAATTGAAATGAAGATTTATAGAACTTTAACGGCTAATAAAATAAATGACCGTGAAGGCTTGTAACATTATATGTATACCTTATGAATATGAAACAATCGTTTTATTGCTATGTTCATGCCCTTTATTGGGATATATCACGGCAAGCAAAACGGCCAATCTATATATTGGACGAGTTTGTAAGAGTGTAATGTATACAGAGAAGTACGTCTATGACTATGAGTAGAAACAATGAGAAAAATGTGTTAGACACAATGTGTATAAATGTGTTTTTTAGGTTGAGATTGTTATCCCTGGCCCCCTTGATTTTTAAATTGAGCGAAGATGTATTTTGATAATAATAAATAATTTTGATTGAGTTAAATTGATTTAATTTTAGTGGATCATTTGTGGATAGTCTTGGACTTTTAGTTGAAGATATGCATTAGGCCTTACTTATTATGTTTTGTAAAGGTTTGGACTTATTAGAATTACTTCAAATTTGGAAGTTGTTTTTAGAAGGTTTGCCTCTTATTTTAATAAAAAAAACTTTTAAAAAAAATTATACTAAAAACATTCCAACATCTTACTAAATGATTTATCATATTTGTTCAGCTTGAAATTGAGGTTTTTGATTGTTTTTATAAGGTTTAAAATGGTTCAATTTATTTGAAATGAATCTGCAAAAGTTTAATTTTCATTCTCCAGGACTTGTGATTCGACTTGAACTTTTTGAATTGCTTCACGATCATGCCCACAAGGACAAGTCAATTATTCTTGCCATTGCAATTCAAATTGGATTTTGTTCTAGTTTCCTACAATCCAAATCAATCATTCAAAACTCTATTTTCATGATTTTAATAGTGATTCTGATTGCATGAAATTCTACACTTATCGAAGGTTTACAAATTTTAGCAACTAGAATCAAAATTTGAATTGTTTCACTGTAATTCAAATTGATTATTCAAAATTGAATCTTGTAATTTTGATTGTGATTTTGCTCAAAATTCAATATTTGAATTCATGATCAATTATTTCATTATTTTGTAGCTCAATTATTGGAACGTGTGATGCTTAGACTCTTCGCCTAGTACTTAATTAATTAGTATATGAGAATAAGCTAACTAATTAGCCATCACCATCTAAATTTCAAAAATAACGGGCAACACCCATAATTTATAGCGCATCGAGTCAACCATAAGTACAAATCGCATAGCACATAACAAAATTACATATAAAGGCAATCAAGTCATTCACATAGACAACCATGATGTGTTCATGTATTTTGAACAAATGCAGATAAATGCGGCCAAAAGTAAATAAATTTTGTAAGATAATATTCCGATTGAAGAGGAGTTACATTTTTATTCACATTAAGAAGCCTCGTTACAAACTCCTGAGTGTGTAAGGGAAGCTTATGGCCACACACTTGATCCTCTAGATGAATGCCTCGATGCCCAAATGGTAGGAGTAGACATATTTTTTTTTTTAGTTAACATAAGGACTTTTCTCCTATCTCCTAAAGGTTCTAATGTGCTACAACATATTAGTGAGATAAAAATCCAATGATCACAACCATGTGCTTATCTACTCGTATTGAATAAGTTACATTGATTAAAATTATATAAATGTCCTCAAAATAGGGAAAAATTAGAAAAATAATCTATGTGAGCATTTTCTCTCAAATTCATGCCACATGATCTTCTCTTTATGTTTGATTTTTTTCCCAAGTTTTATCTTAATCCAAGTACATTTGCCTATCAAATTTGGTCACTAGTCCCAAACTATGACATTCTTCCCCACTTGAAAACGTCGATGCCCTCATTGATGATTCAACCTGACACAACATCGATAGAATCTTCAGTCTGCTTCACCCAAGCTCCTCCCTTGACTTCTTCTCTACTTGTCTCTTTGTACTTCTCCAATGTTCTTATCTTTAACACTTCAATCTAATACTACCCTTAAAAGTTTCAGTATGCTCTTCTTCAGCTCTTCTTAGGCTTTCTTCTACTTGTCTTCTCGACTTGTTGTTAACAATGAAAATGAGTAGTCTCCACAATTCTTCAGTTAATTATCTTTGTAATTGAGTAGTAGCTAGGCATTTAGGGTACACCTACTACTAACGAGTTCTGCATCCAATGTCCCATACCACTGATGTAGGAAACGCAAGTCTCATGTATTATTTAGGTAAAAGTATCACCTCTTGTTGACAAAATATGGCCTGCTTGCAAGTTCCATACCTTGCTTACAAGTTTGCTCGCGTTGTATTTTGACATTCCATCATACTTTCCTATGTACTCTGCTACTCCAACAGCACCAATCCTCGAACGTGGACTCAACACCTAACTGGTGCCTCGATAATCACTCAAACATGATACCTCAATGGTATCCCCCTGCCATGGCCAATAGGGTTGAATAAAGAGTTATCTATCACTCTTGTTCTAGCTTTCCATATGCTTATGCTCTTAAAAGTCATTGCCATAAACTTCTCTTGTGGCTAAACTCCAGCACTCTCAAAGTAATATGAGCTATTGCCACTCTGAAGGATTTTCACTCTCCTCTTGGTTCAGGGATTTTCACTTTCCCTTTTTGCTCTGAAGGACCACCTCTTGTGAACTATTCCTGATGGCCATCATCAATACTTTTACTGAGGTTGTTATGTCACTCATCTTAGCATGAAGAGTTGCTATAATGTTCTTCACCTCGTTGGTGAGTTCTTTCATAGCATCCCCCAAATCCTTCTGATTATTCTCAATCGCAACAAGTCACTAACTAAATTGCGGAGCTTCATTAGTTCTTATGTCTTTCACTCTCAAGCTAGCTTCAAGATTTAAGACTCGATGCTCGAGAGATTATCAATTCTTAGCCCTTCAAAAGAGTTCAGAGATCTCTTCACTTTCCAAATTTCTTACGGCCTTGACTACTCCTTTAAGATTCCCGATTGCTATATTAATTGCATTAAAGTGTTCAGCGGAAGTCATTTTCTTCAATATAATGGTGTATCAATAGGGTGCAACAGAAAACAAAGAAGCATGGTCTCAATCACCCTCTAATACCAAACTATCACGATCTAGCAACTCGATTATCGGAACATGCAGCACTTAGACTCTTTGCTCAATACTTAATTAATTAGTACCTGAGAATAAGCTAGTCAATTGGTCATATACCATTTGAGTTTTGAAAATAATGGGCAACACACATAATTTATAGCAAATCAAGTCAAGCATGAGCACGAATCATATAACACATAGCAACCAAATCGCATATAAAGGTAACTAAGTTATTCACATAGACAACCATGGTATGTTCATGCAATTCGAACAAATATAAATAAATGCGGCCAAAAGTAAACAAATTTAGTGGAATAATATTTTGATTAAAAAGGGGCTACTTCTTTATTTACATAAAAAAAAATCCTTGTTATAGACTCTTGAATGTGTAAGGAAGGCTCAGGGTCACACACTCGATCCTGTAGATGAATGCCTCGATGCCCACCTTAGGTCTCCAGACACTCCCTCTTAAAGAGTATTCTAAGCTAAAGCCCTAATGACAATAATAAACATACTTTTTCCAAGTTGGCATAAAGACTTTCTCCTAGCTCCTAAGGGTTTTAATGTCCCATATCATATCAATGCGAAGATAAAAATCCAAGGATCATAACCATGTTCTTATCTACTTACACTGGATAAGTTTCCTTGGTCAAAATTACATAAATAGCATCAAAATCGGGAAAATCAGAAAAATAATCTATGTAAGCAATTTCTTTCAAATTTGCACCGCATGATCTTCTCTTGGCGTTTGATTTTTGTGCCAAGTTTCATCCAAATTTGAGCACATTTGTTAGCTGAATTTGGTCACAAGTCTCAAACTGTGACATTAAGGTAGAAAAATGGTTAAGCTCTTTCTTTCTATTCTTTGAGTGAGGATCTCAAAGGAGTTGCAGTTGCAATTGAGCAATCATTGTATTTAGCCTCTCTAAGTACTAGTTCAAACTTGGAGTTTTTCATTGTAGTGGAATCAAACTTGGTTAAGAACTCAGAAGTGGATATGCACCTAGGAAACTAGTTAAGGGGAACCACTATAAATCAGCATTTAAATGTCTCTATCCTTACTATTTTACTTTCTGCACTATATTTTGTTTAGATTTATTATTGTTCATAATCTTATTAGATAGTTGATATTGTGTTTACTGGTGTTTTTGATTTCTTTATGACTAGACATTTCTTGTTTTCAAGTTAATTTGCTATTTTTGCTGAAATTCAAAATGGGTTTGAAGAAAATTAATTATTTTAAAATTGTAAAATCTTAAAACTAATTTACCCCTCTTGGTGGAATCTATAGTTACAATTAGTATCAGAGCTTGGCTCCTAGTATTAGGTGCAACTACTTCAAAAGGATCCTATGGATTCAAATGATTTTAGTATTCTACTGGAGTGTCCTCCATTGAGCAAACCCAGTAGGTTCAATGGTGAACATTACACTTATTAGAAACAAAAAATGATGGATTTTATTGAAGCTATTGATATAGATGTGTGAAAAATAGTGGAAGGTGGATACAATCTTCTTACCAAGATTGAAAATAATATAACCATTTTAAAACCAAGAAGCGATTAGAAAAAGAAACATCTTCTTATTTCTAAGGTCAAATGAATTATATCCAATTCCCTTTGGCCAAGTGAGTATGAAAAGGTATTAAACTATCTTACTATTAAGGACATATAGGATTCTCTCGATGTGGCTCACATTGGCACTACCTACGTGAAAGTTTCAAAGGCTCATACTTTAGTTTCATAATATGAACTATTTAAAATGAATGATGGTGAATTTAACTACTTGAGTATTCGTAGTAGGAAGTTTGAAAATGTTGATTTGGTACACAAGGTCCTTGCTCCCTAACCATTGAATGACAACCTAAAATTACAGCAATCAAGGAGTTTATGAAGATGGGTATGGCATCTCTTCAAAAGTTGTTTGTGAACATGGAGGAGCATGAGATATGAAGATGGGTATGGCATCTCTACAAAAGTTATTTGTGAACATGGAGGAGCATGAGATGGAGTTGAAAAGATAATCCAAGAATAATGTGACAGGAGGAGAAAAAATACTACCTTAAAAGTTGCTACAACGTTTGAAGAAGAAGAGGATGATGTAGAGAGTTATGAAGATCTCAATAAAGATGATGATGTGACTCTTCTAACTAAGAAATATCAAAGGTTTATGAAGGCTCATAAGTCTAGTAGTCGGAAGAAAGGTCCTCCTCCTAAAAGGAATGGTAACAAATGAGAGCAAAGTAATTCTTCTACTTCTACATGCTTCGAATGCAAAAAGATAGGTCATATCAAATGCAACTGACCTATCTATCTCAAAAGACTTTTGGAAAATGAAAGGAAGAAGAACAAAAACTCCATCAAGAGAGCTCATCTCGCCACTTAGGGAGATAATGATGATGATTCAACTTGTAAGGATGACAAAGATGAAGAAGTTTTGCTTTATCTTATGGCCATGGGAGACAATGACATAGAGGTATATGACAACAACCCAATTCGATCTAATGATGATTTTAATGAATTATATAATGAGTTATATGATGATTTGCTTAAGGCAAATAAAAATGTTAGTCTTTCGAAAAAGATCATTGCTTCTTTGGAAAGTAACACTGAGGATTTACAAAAAAAATGATGATTTGAAGAAAGAAAATGAAAAACTTAAGTTATCATCCCAAGTTTGTGCTATTTGTGATACTCTTAAAATAAAAATTGATTATTCAAACAAAACTTTTAAAAAGTTCACAAATGGCAAGCAATCACTTGATACACTTCTTGGAATCCAAATATGTGATTTTAATAAGAAGGAACTTGATTATGTACTAAGCGTGCCAAAATCATTTTACAAAAATTTCTTTGTTAGAAAAAACTTGGGAAATCAACCATAGATAAGGTGTCACTAATGTGAACAAAGAGGCCCTAGCATTCATTCTTGTGCCCACAAGAGGAACACTTATGTTCCAAGTGCCGCTTGATTCTTTTTAAAAAAAAATTATTAAAAGTTCATTTTAAGCTTTCAAACTCAAATTCTCCAAATTGTTATTTTGAGATTTCACAAGTTTCTTGAAAGGTATTATTTATAAAATGTATAATCAATTACTTTTACAAATTATTTTATGTTTTAAATTTATTTAGTTCAATAATATTAATAATTTTATTTATACAATTTATTTTGATTATTTTATTATAATAAATTTATATTTCTTTTATGTTTTAAACATACATTAAGTTTTCAAATAATAAAAGTATTTCTTAAAGAAAATATATTTATACATAGATTTCTCATCTCATAAGCATTTAATATGCATTAAAAAAGACATGATAAATTAGGAAAATTCAGGAAGATACAAGTTTGTCAAGGTGGTAAAGAGGATTTCTATAGGAAACCCATAGAAGTAAATAAAAGATTTTTGTGATGTTTTTGTTGGAGAACCGACACAAAGTTAAGTGGGACTGGGAAAACTTATGTGCATTAGGAGATGAAAAGTTTATGATTTTACAATACTAGATTGTGTATGCCAATGACATAATCTTAGGTGCAGTGTAGAAAGGCTCTAAAGAGTATGTAACCTCATTAGGTATGCTATGAAAGGCATACACCCTTTTTCAGGTATGCTAAGAAAGGCCTACAATTGATTTAAACATTGTTTTTCCATTGACCCTTCGTTGCTAGTATAAGTTACATGTGTTTGTTATGCAAGGTTAGGTTGACTAAGTTATGAGTTGAGTAAGAAGGGGATAATTGATGATTGTCAAATCCGTCAGAATTTAATAGACCACACTATCCTAATTTTGTAAAAGGGTGAGTCCACATTGAACCCAAAGGATTAGATGACTAATTTAAGTGTTAATTGGAACATAGGATTTTGTTATCAAAGATAGATTTTCAAAGGTAGCATAATAATCAAATAGAATTTGAATCCCCCCTTTTAGCTCTTCTTTTCTCTACTTGGTCTGTTGAATTGGGTTGGATAAAGGTACAATTGGATTTTGGTGTCTTCATAAAAGTTGTAGCCAAAATTCTTAGTAATCCAATGGCCTAGAACTTGTTCAAAATGAAGGTCTCTAAGCCAACTTATGAGTTAAAATCTGAAACAGGTTCTGCAGAGCAGAATAACCCATAACAAATTTTGCCTTTCAGCTTCATAACCCAGTAACTCTTTCAAAATGGAACCATTTTACCATGAGTCCATCATGAAAGTCGTAGATGTGTATCTTAACTATCTAATGGGTTTAGGTTTGCATCACTTGAGGGACTAGATCTCCAGATATAATAAAAATACAATAATTAGTTCAAGATTAGTGGGTCAACACTCGATTTTTTATTTTAGGACTGATTTTGACCCACTGAATGTCTGAACTTGGCTTAAGACTTTTTGTAACAACTGTAGGTTTTTCTCTTAAATTTCCAATGATATAATTATCAACCTGTTATACACCAAAAATGGTCCCGTGCGGAAGAAGTCCCCGAGTCCCCGAGTCCCCGAGAGCCCGAGGGTCAGTCCTCGCATCTCAGCAAAGAGCCTTCGGAGGCTCCAGGCAAACAACAGCGA
>JANHAO010011021.1:0-17257 GCA_026873985.1 Saraca asoca | reverse complement strand
ATGAAATTTGTTGGGAATGCACCAAATTATTCCTGGGAAAGTGAAGTGACAACCAAACATATTTATAAGACTTTCCCATGTATCTGATTCCTGGGAATCTCATTCTTAGGAATAAAACATTCCTAGGAATAAAATATTCCATGAACCAAACATATCCTAAGGTTGATTGTCAATCCTTAAAATCTAGTTAAGTGGGTATATTTAAAGCGGTTTTTAAATTTGAAGTGTTGGTCAGTTACTTAATATTTAAAAAATTGATTTTTATTGAAATGAAATTTATTGAAAACAAGCTTTTAAGGGGTCTTACTTGAGCTTGATTTTTTTTTTTTAGGGATTGCTTTCCTCCATGACAAAAAAAATCTCTTCCTGTAAATCTTTCAAATCCAAAAATTCTCTCATGTTCTATCCCTACAAAAAAATTATTCTTTTTTCCTACCTTGTCACAATGGAGAATGTTTTTGTAGGTAAAAAATTAAAGGACAAACCTTCTTGTGTCTTATGACTATTTTAATATTTTTGTTTCTATTTAAACTTTTGTGCCAAATTTATATAATTGTTTAGTATTTATTCTTGTAATAATTTTGTTCTCGTTTGAATATGAGATAACGAAAGTGAACAGTACTTTTTTATTATTGAAAAAAATTCAAATGATCAATCTTCCATTTTGTACATTTGAATCAATTTTTTATATTGATTTGTATTTAATTTAGCACACTCAATTCTTCAACAATTTATGCATAGTAGTTCTATGCACCTGAGGTCATGAGTTTAATTTTATTGTTCATCTCTGAATATAATGTGTAATTTATTTCATATCTGCTCCAGTTCCTCCTGCTTCTTTTAAACGAAGCTAAAGTGCATATCGACCGATATATTTGTAAACTTATATTAGACACAAAAATAAAGATGATTGGATTTTTTTAGAAAGAATGATATGATGATAGAAGAAAAATAATCTCCTAATGTGAGATTTTATAAAGATGAGAATACTTCTCATATTAGAAAAAGAGATATTGAATTTTATTTAAGATGTTCAATTGTAAGTTTGATGTGGGTAAAAAGATAACATAATTACTTTTAAAATAGTTTACTGCACCTTTTAAATTTTGATAAACAATGTATTTATTTATTATTCAGATAGTATATTTTAATTAATATTTTTATACAATGATATGTTATGATTGTAGCTTGTATTCTCATATTTTTATATGATTTAAAGTTATGAGATAAAATTATCAAATAAAATTTATAAAATAATTAGTTCATAACTAATTTTGCACTAAACTAAAATTGGTTTTAAACGTTCAAAATTATCTGATTTTTTTAAAAAACATTTTATATTAAACTATTTAGAATTATAATTAGCTCTAAAATTTGCCAAACAGCTCCATTGTATTGTCTTTGGAGATTGTGTGATTAATTTGGCTTACTCATGTGCTAATGTTGTGTATATACCAGCACCAGAAGTTAAATAAATATAACATTTGTTTCTCTGCTAGTATGCACTCTGAACATTATATGATGCATATAATTTAATTGTTTATGGACAGATTTATCACAATCCTACGCACGTGGGCACTGAACTCCATACATGTTAAAATACTCAAAATTATTCATTTTTCCTTTCACATAAACTAAAGCACCGACTCTCCACCATTTACGTGGTCATCGTTTCTTCCATGAAAATTTGAATTCATTTTTTGAAAAAAAAAATTGCAGAAATTTTTTTTCCCATGATCACAAAGTGGTTGGATTTTATCTATGCGATTTTGAAAATATCAAATTAAAGTTTTGAACCATGCACGAATTAACATTCATTATATGCTTAATTAATTATTTTATATAATTATATGAGTTTTTCATAAATTTTTTAAAGAAATATCATAATAATGTATTGGTTGTTAATTTATCATGTTATTTTTTACATATAATTTCTATGAATATAATAATGAAAACTAAATCATATATAAAATTTTAGTTAGAAAAATGAAAATGAGTTTGAGGAAAATGAATGTTAAACCAACGTACAATAACATGATTCTTTCCTAAAACCTAGATTAAATTGACACATAATTAACTAAAATAATTAATTAAATACATGATGGATGTTATTTTAAGATTTTGTATAATTCAAGGGTTTAATTTTAAATTTTCAAAGTTGAGGGACAAAATTCAACCACTCAAGGTTGAGGGGGATTTTGTACATTTTTCTTTTTATTTCTCGTGTAAATTTTCATGTATCACTATGCATTTCTCCAAGTTACAACCTTTTTGTTCCCGTCATAATTTTCATCGTAACGCCAGAAGGCTGTAAGAGTTTGTTATGAAGTTCAAAATCAGCGAAAACTTGTATCAATGACAAGTTTTGGTCAGCCTCTAACAAACTTTCTAACTTCTCTGGTTTTCTCCCGAAGCTTCGTCGGATTTCACTTCTTCTTCGGCAGTTCTAGTTTTCATCTTTGTGCTTTTGATATTGTTAGGCATGCTAAAAGCTCTTCAAATGAAAATTTACAAACAATTCAATATGGGGATGCAGCGGATTTGGAATTCACTATTGGAAAAAATGCCTTAATCTATTCATGTATACATGTGTTAATATAATCTTAAAAAGATTCAAAATAAGTTCTATAACTATGGATTCCATTAAGAGAGAATGAATTAATTTTACAATTTTACAATTTTAAAACAATTTTCTTCAAATCCTTTATGAAATTTTGTAAAAACAATAAATTCCCTTGAAAAGAAGAAATATTTATCCACATATAACACAAAAACTCTAGCCAATACAATATCAACAATCCAACAAGAAAATGAATAATTATGAATTTAAACAAAGTATAGTGTAGAAAGTAAAGAAGTAACGATAGAGAGATTAAAAAGCTAATTTATAGTAGTTCTTTCTTGAAAAATTGATCCCAATTCGTACATCCACTTTCAAGCTTTCTACCAAGCTTGAATCCACGATAATGAATTAGACTGGCACTTGGAGAAGCCAAAATACAATTATTGTTTAACTGTAATCAAAACCCTTTTGAGATTCTCTCTCTCAAAAAAAAAAAAAAGAGCTCAACCACTTTTCTATCCTAGGTAAAACTACCCCTTAGGAAACCTAACAGTATTTGATTTTGATTACAAGAAAAATTTGGCAGGAACCTAACAATTCAAGATACAAAGATAAAACACAATAGTATTATTTCACTCAGATTTAGCTCAAATATAAGAGAAGAAGTAAAGAATTGAAGAATAAATGTATTTAAAAGTGTTTACCTTTAAAGAGTTGGGTTTTCATTTTGAGAAAATGTATGAAATATGTATATATAGCAAATGAAATCATATAGTAAAAAACTAGCTATTATGTGTAATATTGAACGTATGATTATGATTACAAGTTCAAAATTTGAATTTTGAATAGCATCGCAAGTTTCAAATTGGAAGGCTTCAATTCGAATCGCCAAAATGAAGCGAAAAATACAGTTCTACTTAACTAAAGTTGCAAACCTTCAATAAGTTCAAAAATACATGCGATCATAATCATGATTATAATCGCGAAACAGGATTTTGAAGAATCAATTTGAATCACATAAAATTAATTCAAATCTTAATTCGAATCGCAAGGTATGAATGCTTGCCCTGTTCTTGCAAGCATGATCACCAAAACAATTAAAAAAAAAACATCTCAAGGCCTGGAGATGAAAAATTTAAATTTTACAAAACATTTCAAACCATTTTGAACCTTACAAAAACGTAAATATGTAAATCATTTAGTAAGATGTTAGAATACTTTTGGTATAATTTTTCAAAAAGTTTTCGTTAAAAGCAAAAGGTAAACCTTCCAAAAACAACTTTCAAATTTGAGCTAATTCAAATTATATTAAACATTTATATAGTAGGCAAAATAAGGCCTAATCTACAACTTCAACCTAAAATTCAAGGCCATTCACAAATAAACCACTAAAAATAAATCAATTCAACTCAATCAAAATCATTTGTTATCATCAAAATATAAGTTTGCTCAATTTAGAAAAATATAAGGGCTAAGGATAACAAGTTTTAGAGCAACTATTTTATGAAAGAAAATCACACACAATACATAAGAGAAACCTAATAAAAATGATCAAGAATTGGCTCAAAATCTCACAGGTTATATGTCTATAAAGAAAAATCCACAAAATATTTCTAATTCATCACAATGTTAATCAAATTCAAGAATCAATAAGCAAGATAATTTATCCTATTATGCTTGCAACTCAAGGCCTAAATAACTCATCATCAATGAAAAACACCTAAAACAAGGAAAATAGAATTTTTTTCCTCCTATTAGAAAATCAAGCCTTAAATATCTTTACCTTTTCACAACCTTAGAGATTGGTAGAACATTTAATTCATTAGTGGGATGGATTCTTGAGCAAGTGTAGGGGTGTGCTAATTGTTTTGTGAAAAAGTAATTATGATTTATTTCAATAGTCAAGAAAAGAAAAGAAAAAAAACAAACAAATGAAAAAAAAATAAGAGCTCAATGCAAGTTAAGAGAAAGAAAGAAAACAAAACAGGAAAAAAAATTGAATTTGAAGAAAAAAAGAAAATTTCCAAAAGTGAAAAAGAGTTAAAAATAAAAGAAAGTAAAAAGTCAAGAAAAGAAAAGAGAAAAAGAAAAGTGAACAATGTGAAAATTGTAATATAGATTTTGATTTTTAATTGCTTTTATACTTGTTTGGATCTATGTCACAATGTTATATTAGTTTCTTTGGTTTAACACTTTCATATCCATATCATTCATTCCCTCCCTTTTTCCCTTTGCTATATTACAACCTTTATGAAGTCATTTTAATTTATGCTATGCATGTGATTTGAGTACAAGAAATTTGATGATAAGCAAGCTTATAGTAGTATATTTTTATGGAATAAAATTGAGTGAAACACTTTCCCATCTTAAACACAAGGAAAGTTACATGGAGAACTTAGCTTGTGAGGGTATATCAAGTTAATCTACTTCTCTTTTGAATAAAATTTCTTTGCTAGTTATAATTGAGTTTTGAGTTTTCAAGAATATGCTTCATGAGATGCTATGTCCCCCTAAAATTTTGGTTATTTCCATACTTTTAGTTTTGTATTCTTATCATTACTGAAAAGTTTAGAGTTTGAGTCTAATATAGTTTTGTTTTTACAGTCATGCCCAAGGACATGCAAGAGCTAAGTATGAGGAAATTTGATGAATACAATTTATACACATTTTATATCCCTTTATACTTAGTCTTTTATCATATTTATGTGTTTAATTGGATGCTTGAACTTGTTTTTTTGGTTTGCTTACTTTTTGTGCTTAATTAAATTTATTTGATAAATTTATATTATTTCAAGTTTTTTAGCATATCTTGAGCTCTGAACCTTAGTTTTAGGTATTCTTATATCATTGGAAAGATAAGAAAAAGATCTAAAAATTTTGTTAGATTCCCAAGTCCAATTCAGCCATTTTGAAAGTTGAATAGAGCCCATAAATTGGAACAGAGAGCTAACTTGCTACCTAGAATCAATTTCAATATTTTTCATCATTAGTAGAGTTCCACCCATCATTGTGGTATAAACTCAAGCTCATAGGATAGATAAGATTTAGCCCAAGAACTTTCATAAAGGGCTTGAGGGTAAATTACACCATTTTAAATTAATTACATGGTTGTGGACTTAAGTGTTTAATTTTGTTACTGGTTAGACTACTTTGAAAAGCTATCTCAATTTTTAGCCCATCACTTGAGCTAGGAATCAAGATTTTATACAAGGTTAAAGCCATTAGACTCTTGAGAGATGAAGATACAATTAGTATAAAGGGAGCCACATCTATTGAAGCCTCCTTCCAACCCTAATAACAGTCCAATCAAGAGGCAGTATAATAAGCCTATAAATAGCTAGTTGAGCCTCATTTGTAATAACTTTTGAATCATTTCTATATTGTCTATAATTTTGAGAGAAGAGAAGATCTGCAAGGGCAAAACTCTAGCCTTAATTAGGTTTTCTCTTTTTCTTTTATTTTTCTTTTTTATTTTTATTGTAATATGTAACTAAACCTTTATCTCAATCTAAGAGAATTATTGCACTAATTCTTTAGTTGATTGTTAAACTTGCTCTTAATTCTAATTTATTCCTAATTTAATTCTCTGATTTTAGTACTTATAATTGCTATGGATGATTAATTAAGGTGGCTAATTAATCAATTATTCATTGTGATTTAATG
Source organism: Saraca asoca (assembly GCA_026873985.1). Classification (NCBI taxonomy): domain Eukaryota; kingdom Viridiplantae; phylum Streptophyta; class Magnoliopsida; order Fabales; family Fabaceae; genus Saraca; species Saraca asoca. Next base: position 11,031 of record JANHAO010011021.1, on the reverse strand, counting down.
CTAGTTGGATTTTCATAAACATTTTTATTGTTTGTAGCTATTTGGTTGCATGGTAGTAATAGGGTGTTGATTTGCTATTGGGATAGGTTAATTTTCCTAGAGAAATGAGGGTAATTAGTAAATTTGCTACTGGTTGAGTTAATTAATTAGACTTGATGTTTTCAGAATTTAATGCTATTAAGGCGCTAGGCTTTGACTAATTCAGCAATAAGAGTTAATTAACTACTAGGCTTGGTTGGTAAAATTAGGAAGAAATTAACAAGAATTAATAGGTGTTGGGCTTAATTAGTTTCTTGGCTAAGCAGTCAATGAGGGAATGAAATAATAGTGACAAAGATCAGTGATTGAATTGGTTGCAATAATCCATTAGATTGAGTTGTTCTCTATTTGATTTTCTATTTTATTATGTATTTAACCTGTTTGATTTAATTCATAGCCTAATTAAATAACCAACCCTGCATTTCATGCTACAAACACATAGCAATCAATCATCAATCTCTATGGAATCGATCTGGACTCATCCAAACTACTAGTTTAGGTAATTCAACATCACTAATTTTGTTGGTCTCAACAACTATCAGATTTCACTTTTTATCCGACAGTTCTGGTTTTCATCTTTGTGCTTTTGATATTGTTATGTATACTGAAAGCTTTTTCAAATGAAAATTTACGAACAACTGAATATGGGGATGCAGTGAATTTGAGATTTGTGATGGGTCAAAATTGAAGTTACATAAGTTAAGAGTATAATTATATTACGAATATTATTAAATAATTTTTTAATAATATAATTAAAATAAAGATATTTGCATATATATTTGAATATTTTACAAGTTTTTATGAAATTTTAGTATATATAAGTTGAAATTACTATAAAAAATTTTACAATTTTTTTAAAAAGCTACAATTTTTAAAGAATTTAAGTGTGTTTGATGTGTTAAAAAAGTTAGTTTTTAATGTCTTGGTTTAGTTAAATAGCTCTTTTTTTTTTACAATTTAAAGGTATATAGTGAATTAGTTTTTTGAAAAAAAAGAAAAGAAAAAAAATTCTGTTTTGATAAGTTTCATAAAAAAATTTATAACTTTTCAAAAAAGAGCTTTCAACTTTTTTTTTTTCAAATTTATCCTTTTTTTTTTTGTTAATTGACATTGTATAACCTAAGTAAGAAAACCTATTAGTTGATCTACATCTATTTTATCTCACATGCTTTTTTTTAATGTTAATAATAAAACAATGGGCAACACTTTCACATCCCATGAGTTTTAGGGAGGCATAGACACCTTATTTCAGAGTCTAAAATATTACACTATCAATGTCAAAATATTGGTTAATAGCCTTTTAATATTTGTTTTCCAATTTACTGTATCTCCTAATTAAAATCAATAATTTCAAAAACTTTCCATAATATATATTTTATTTAATGCATTTGTTGACGGTGGAATCCGATTCTATCAGAACCTAATTAACCAGTATAGTTCTTTTAACTTAAGCTGCTTTTTGGAGAATGAAATAAAAAATAGAGAAAATGACGAGGATGGTGGAAAGGAAGAAGAGTAGTGGAAAGCAATAATTTTAATGTGGTTGGACTAAAATCGGATGGCACTAGCTCCTAAGTCTACGATAGCTTTTTTATTTATCTAAAAAAAATTTTTACAGAGTATTGGCTTGACTTATTTCTGCCTGCCTTACAAGGGTTCTCCTCCCTTTTTTTATAGAGGAAGAGAAATTACATGCAATGATTAAAAGTTGTAATTCTGTTACATCAAGTATTAAATGTACAAGATGGTATAATCTCCTATAATTCGACTACTGCATGTTGCTTTCTATGGGGTGGGCCCCTCCTGTCTGCTAGAATTGAGGTTTGACGTGAACCTGTTTGGAACTTCATCTCATTGAGCATCTTGCTGAGCTTCTCGCCTTGGCGGTGTTTCCTCCTGCGTGCTTATATCCTTGAGGTCACTGCTTTCATTCCCTCAACGAGGATGAGCTTGCCTATAGCGAGGTGAGCTCGTGCAGGAACAGTTGTCGAGCATGCGAATCGGGAATTAGTGTTCTTATCCTTAGCGAGCTGGATGTCTCGTACCTTGGACTTAGCCTCCGCTGAGCCTTCAGTCTATTTTGTGAGACCAATTTTTACCCACAACATAAGCCCTCTAAGCGAATTGGGAGTTACAACTTTTGCTGAGGCTTTTATTTATAATTTTCTATACAGTCAGAAATCTCTGTATCCAGGCTGTCATGTTGTCACTTCAGACTTTTAATCTTTCATTTCATCTGGCTTTGGCCATACTTCTTTTGCGGACTTCGCTTTCTAGTTGTTGGTGTGGCAATCTAACTTTCTTAGGATCGTTCAATCAAGTGCAGTCTTTTGTCCATCGAGTCATTCACTGAACTGAAATTAGCGTATAAGGCCTGAGAAGCTCTTCTTGCTTCTTTGTGATAAGATGGATGTACTAGTTAAGTCCCCAAAATACCTCCGTTGGTTAGCTTGCAGTGAAGCATTAAGGTGTTCATGGCCTATTGATGGGGTTTTGAGGCGTGGATGGCCTATAGCACGTGACTCCCATGGACAGTTCTTTATGCTGGCCATGAGGGAGATTTTGTATAGATTTTAGATTATTTCTTTATAGCTTTGTAGTGATTTCCAACTTTGCCAGCTAGACTCTTGGTACTCTTTTAGATTGCTCTAGGTCTGGGTCAGAAGGATCTGCTAGCTGAAGAGGGATATAAGTAGGAGCAGTTGGGCTTGCTGGTCTTCTTGCCGATAGGAGTTTGTCTCCCGGTAATTGGCTTTTTTTTTTTTTCGTAGAAGCAATAATTGCAGACTTTATACTTTTGCCTTCGTATTTTCCTCCTTTTGATGTAAATTTTTTCAGATGAGGCCTTTTAATGAATGAGATTTCTTTGTTGCCTCACGCCTTTAGAATGTATCTCTTCTATAAAGAATAGTTGAATAATATGTTCAAACAACCAATTGGTCATATCTAGTCAATAAATCTTGGCATCCAAGTGCCCTTATAATCAATAATTGATACTTCAGTATGTCGCATGCTAGCTGCACCTAAAAAGAGAGAGATCGCATACGAGCTGTGACTATTTGGTCGCATGAGAGCTATGTTTAGTTTCTTATGCCACAACAACTTTGTTGCTTTAGTTGGCAGGTAATTGAGTTTGTTTTGATGTCTTTGCATCTTGGTGGGCTCATAGCCTTTTGTCAGATTCTTGAGTGTATTGTCGGGGTAGGCTTGGCACCGTTTCACCCCCAGATCAGGATGTATCAACAAGGTAGGCTTCACACCTTCCCACCCTCAAATGTATTCTAATTTTTATTTTGCTCGGATGTATCAATGAGATACGCTTCGTGCCGTCTCACCCTTGGATGTATCCTGATTTTTAGTTCGCTAGGATGTATTAACGAGGTAGGTTTCACATAATCTCACACTCAGATGTATCCTGCGGATAGTGACTTTCCTTTTAGACTTAAGCATTCATTTGTGCCTCAGCTAACCAACTGAGAATGCCATTGGATCCTCATAGAGAGCAACATTCTGCTAGAGACAATCAAATAGAAATTAAAAACATTTTCATTTACTTCAATATGACGTTTACAGGATCAGAATATGGTTCTGATGGATGGCTCTTACTCTCGATTTGTAGTTCATTGGGTCTGTCGAGCCTAGCGATTTGTCGGCCTTACCACATAATCGTGCAACTGACCCCTTCTAATGAGGTTCTCTATGGCATCTTTCAGTGCCTAGCATTCTGAGGTGTTATGCCCAATGTTATTGTGGTAGGTACAAAATTTACTTGAGTCCCTGAACTTGCTAGAGGCTCTCATGGGTTTGGGTTTCCCAAGTCTTCCCTATGCCTTTCCATGGCAAAAATCCTATCTTGTGTATCAAACAGGATGCTATAGTTTTCGTAATGACTTTGAGGTTGAGGCCATTGAGGCTTTGCTTTCTTTGCGAGTTGAGGTTTGGGGTCATGACCACGACCCTCATTGCCCTTTTTTTAGCTCGAGATGGAGCCATTAGCGTCTGCATTTTGCTTGGGCTCCTCCATACCAAAGGTTTCCTCCCATCTTATTTATTTAGTAGCTCGCTCATAAAATTCAACGAGATCTCGTGCCAGGGATTTGTAAAGGCTTTTGTATAACTTTCCATCTTTGCGGAGCCCTGCTGATATTGCTATTAAAATGCTCTCCTTAGAAAGGTTTTCCACTAAGTTGGCTTTGTGCCTAAACCTAGCTATGTAATCCTTCAGCGACTCGTTTCTTTGCTGGAAGATCATGGCAAGGTGACAAGGGGCGCAAGCTATCTCTTCAATATTTGATACTGGTCGATGAATTTCTTTTGATATTCTTCCCAGCTATTAACACTACGAGTTAGGAGGCTTCTAAACTATACTCGAGGTATGCCTCCTAAAGTGGTTGGAAAGACGTGACACTTGATCAGGGGTCAGCTATTTGGAGATCCATTTGGACATTAAACACATCCAGGTGATCAAATGGTTGCTGTTTCTGTCATAGAACGGGATCGCAGGCACCTTAAGTTTCTGTAAAAGATGCTGCATCTCAATATCCACAGAGAAATGTGAGCTCTCCTCATAGCGAGGTTGATTGTTCTGAGATTGGAGACGTTCTTCTAGCTATTTCAGTCTCTAGAGGATTTGCTTCATTATCGGATCTTGAGCTTCAGACTGGGGGCCAGAGCTCTCAGTTTGTTACGAACCCCCAAATCGCTGATCGTGGTGGTTTTTGTGAATCTCTTTCTAGGCTTCCTTGTGCAACCATTGAAGCTGCATGATGATTTCTTCTTGCGTTCAAGCACCTTGGGCTTGTGCCTGTGCCAATGCTCTTACAATCTTAGTCAATTATTTAATCGTATCCTGGAGCATCCGCTGGGATTGGTGAGGTGTTTGCACCTCCTTGGTTTCGTGAGCAATAGCATGCTGGCGACGAGTTCTAGCAATGAAAGTATCTGCTTGCTGAGCAGTCTAAGTGTTTGAACTCCTAGTGACTCTTCCTTTCGTCATTGTAGCTGGACAGAAAAGCGATTCAAAAAACAGATGGGCCCTCCTTTTAAGGCCAAAATGTTGATGGTGGAATTCAATTTTTCCAGACCACAGTAAACCAGTATAGTTCTTTTACCCCAAATTGCTTATTGGAGAATGAAATAAAAAACAGAGAAAATGATGGGGATGATAGAGAGGAAGAAAAGCAGTGGAGAAAGCAATAATTTTAATGTGTTTCAACAAAAATTGAACAGCATCAATCCTTATGTCCATGGTAATTTTTTTATTTATCTAGAAAAATTTTTACAGAGTACTGGCTTGACTTATTTTTGCCTACCATACAGGGGTTCTCCTCTCTCTTTTTATAGATGAAAAAAAGTTAAATGTAATGATTACAAGTTGTAATTCTGTTACATCAAGTATTAATTATACAAGACAATATGATTTCCTGCAATTCGACTACTATAGGTTACTTTCTGCAGGGTGAGCCCCTCCTATCTGCTAGAATTGAGGCTTGACGTGAACCTATTTGAAGCTTCATCTCGTTGAGCATCTTGTTGAGCTTCCCGCCTAGGCGGTGTTTCCTCCTGTGAGCTTATATCCTTACGGTCACTGCACTCTTTCGCTCAACGAGGATAAGCTTGTCTATAGCGAGGTGAGCTCATACAGGAACGGTTGTTGAGCATGCGAACCAGGATTTAGCGTTCTTATCCTCAGTAAGCTGGATGTTTCCTACCTTGGACTTAGCCTTCGTTGAGCCTTCAGCCTGTTTTGCAAGATCGATTTTTACCCACAACAGCATCCTAATTCTATGATACAATCAATTAATCATCACCATAATTCTTTAACTTAATTAAATTATTTGACATCCTAATTCTTCATCCAATTAAATCAATAATTTAATATAAATTATAATTTCTAAAATTAATTGCAGGAAAACTTAATATTAAAAATAGCATATTTGAAATTGTCCATTTCTTATTAATAAATGTGATAATTGAGTTAATTTGATATCTTTAAATTCAAAATAGGTTTTAAATAATACAAAAATATTATTTCTCTTTCATGTATAATTAAAATAAATATTAATATTTAATTATTACTATAAAATAAATATAAATTTATTATAATCATATGCAGTTAATATTTTATTTTATAAATGTTTTAAAATTATTTAATTACGAACTAATTAAAATAAAATAATTATAATTAGTTTATCTTGGTCACATCACAAAAATATTATTTATTTTCTATTTATAATTAAAATAAATGTAGCTATTTTATTATAATTTTAAGATAAGTAAAAATCCATCTTTATTCTATAAATATGTTTATATTATTCAATAGTTAACTAATTAATGAAAATAATTATATATTTTAAAATAAATATGTATTTTATTATAACTTTAAAGTAAGTGCAAATTTATTTTTATTATATAATTTTTTAATTTATTTAATAATTAAGTAGTTAAACTGAAATTGTCAATCAATCAATCGAGACAAATAAAAAATATTGATTAAGTATAATTTTACATGGTTTATAAGAAAAATGGAATATGATTAAAAAATTAATGTGATATGATTTTAAATAGTTCACATAATTGATATAAGAATGGGGTTTTTCTTGAATTCAAACAAAATTTATGATAGATTTAACATTGAATTCTTAAGAATTAAAAACCTTATATCTTGTTAAGAACTTAAATCAATTCATCCATTTGATAATTAATTTATTTAATGATTTATTGTTTTTGGTATTTAATACTTCCCAAAATAATTAACAATATATTAAACTATTGATCCACATTAATTTAATTTACACAATTTATAAATTTTTTTATGAATTTGTACACTTCTTGTATGAATACTAATGTAAATACGACTATATAAAAATTTCTTCCAACCCTAAACATGTACACTGTCAGCACAGGAATTTCTCATCGACACATGCATCTGACTATCCATTTCAACTGCCACTATATCACGTGATGAAACCCATCCTCTCTTTCTTTTCTTTTCTTTTATTATTATTATTATTATTATTATTATTATTATTATTATTATTATTGTCGTCCATTTACAATCTTCAATGTCAGACAAATAAATGCATGCCAATTTGCTTTTGCTAGTTAAAGCTTTAAACTGAAGCTTTCCTATATTTAAGATTTATATTTTCTATATCATTGATGCAGTTAGGCACTCAAATACTATCATGTATTTCAATTTTCTCCATTTAAATTATTTTATTGTAATCATAAATCATCATAAAATATGTAATAATGTTTTATATGATGTTCATACAAAGTGTTTTATTTGATATGCATATAAAGGTTACTTTACATGATAAGCATTGGAAGACTTGTATGGTATATCAATAATGGATTATGAACGTAATTTAATAATGATAAAATTTTAAATAATTAGTCATATAAAAAAGTTGTAGAATAATTTAACTTTGTAAAAGATATTTTTATTTTTTCAATTTTACCTTTTAAAAATTAATTTTTTCAATTTCATCATTTAATGTTCTAATTTGAGTCCATTAAATTATATACTTACTCAATTTAATTAAATAATAATCAAAATACTAACCTGACTTATTGGAATTAGAACTTCATTCTTAAAAGATGACATGAAGATTAAATGAATTTTATTTAATTTAGAAAAAGTGATTTCTACAACATCCAAAAAATAAAATTGTTGGATTTGATAAATTTTATTTTCCTTAGACTTTCTAAATATCAATTTGAGCATTTAAACATGAACTAAATAAATCTCTTAATAAATAAAATCAATAGATATTTTTTCTAAAATAATCATATTTCTTGTTCTAAAAGTACAAGGCTATATAGAAAATCATAACATAATAATCATATTTAGAATGTAAATAAGAATTAACATTAAACATGAGAATAAACACTAAATTTTCATTGTGTTAATTGAGCTTTCAATAGGATTTACCTATAGCTTTTTAGATAAAAAGTTGAGCTTTTTTTCTTTTTACAAAATGAAAACAGAAAATCAATAAAGATGGAGTTTTGAGCTGCCTTGTATTGCAAAGAAAAAAAAAAGAATGATGTTTTATTTATCTTTTTTTATATTCTTATTTTACCTAAACAAAATAGTATCTTTCCTTTTTTAATATTAATGGATCTATTTATTTATTTTAAATCTATATTTTTTTTTCATGTCATCTATTAATGTCAATGTGCCAATTCTTTTTGAATATTGTCTTTTCATTACTAATTTAATAGGATAATTAATAGTGTTATAAATTGTCTCAAATTGAAACATTGAATGATAAAATTGAAAAAGTCAATATCTTTCAGGAATAAAAGTATTAAATTACTCTTCATTTTATGTTTGATATCATTTTTTGATAATTACAGATATTCTATTATTGTTTGAATTATGTATAAAAAAATTCACTTTTAGTATTAGTATTAAATTGCTGAAAATGACAACAAATAAATATAAAGAAAAAGAAGATTTTATTGTTATGATCAAAGTAAAAACAATGAAAATAATAATAAAAAAAAGCTTACTATGAAAATAAATATAAATATTCTTTTTTTTTTATAATTTTGATTAAAATAAAAATTATTCAAAATAATTTTTTATTTAATCAAATTATTATATTATTAAGAATTCTATTCGTTATAACACAATCCTTTAAAAATAGCTTCACTACCAATACATGAGTTATAAATTTTTATTTTTATTCGTAATATTCAAGCGTATTATATATATTACTTTTTCTGTGGCACTCTTTCACAAAATTTTATAAATATTATTTTGTAAGAAAATATAAAAATAAGACTGAAAGATAGGATGCCGAATAAGATTTATTCAAGATTTAACAAAAAGCTTTAAAGCAAAACTGAACCAAGCACTTTTTACTTTTTCTCCGAAAATGACTATGGAAAAGGTAAACGATAATTGTGCTCCAATTATAATAAACCAACTCAGTAGAGACACTTTCATTTCACAACGTCATATTAAAAAAAAGTGCTAAAATTAACTAATTTCATACATAAGAAAAATAAGCACCGACAACTGCCACGTCAGCGGACTTTGAACTCTTGTTGATGACTGTAGCATTGCTCTTGTTGCTGCTGCTTCATTAATTCTTTCTGACGACGGAGCTCCATGACCTTTCGGTGAGAGTTCGAGTGTTGGGTCAACACGAAAGTCGGGCTTGCTGCGGGTCGGTATTCGGGTACGAGTCGACCAGACTTGTACCTCACGCCGCATGCGTTGCATAGCGTCTTCGGTCCCAATGGCCCCGTTCGCCATTGTGGCGTTTTCTCCGACGCACAGTGAGTGCATCTTCTTACCCCGCCCTCCGCTGTCGCAGGTGACACCGTTTTAGGTGAATACTTTCTGGCTACCGGAGCTCCGGCACCCGACGATGTTGAAATTGCCGATTTAGAGCGTTTGCTTCGAGCTTTGCTCGGAAACAACGTGTCTGAGCGCAGAACGGCGGATCCGGATACGATGTTCGTTGGAAAATCATGGAAGCTGTCGTCCACGAATTGTGAGAGCCATTCCAACTCCGCTGCATCATCACTCTGCAGTCGCCATTAAATGATCAAGTTAAAAATCAAAGAAAACCTAAAAATTAAAGTGAAAATTCGGAAAGAAATAAAAAAAAAATAGCTAAACTTTGCGGAAATTGGGCATACGGGGACGCAGAGACCAGCGGTGAAGTCAGTGGAGGAAGCAAAAGCGTAATTGTGGAAGAAAGGGTCATAGGAGGACTGGTGGTGGTGAAATGGGTTTTGCGGAGGAGGAAGGTGGGAGTCGGTGGAGGAAGAGGAGGAGGGAGTGGCAGCGAAGTCGTCGTTGGGGAAATCAAGAAGGTCATCAATGTGGAAGCAGTCAGGAGTAGAGAGAGAACCGTGCATGTCCATTATTGGGTTTTGTGGAGATTGGAAGTACACAGGATTGAGGAAGAAAGGAAGCTAGCAACCCTTTTTGCTCTATCTTCCTTCTCTTCTGCTCTCTCTGTCTGTAACGTACTGAGCTGAAGAGAGAGAAAGAGAGGCAAAGGGTGTGAGAGAAGGGACAGTGAAGAGGGGAGAACTGGTAGATATATTGATGATAAAAGGGGGGCCAAGGAACGTGATGAGGAGTGAGAGAGCATGCAGAGAGAGAGAGATGAGATAGAAATTTTCTCTCCCTTCCACATTCGTGTATGTGGGTAATTGATATTTCATATTGGGACCATTTTTTTTGGGAAGTGCCATGAGAATTGACATCCATATGGCTACACATGCAGGCCGACGAGAGTCTTTTTCTTTTTAATTCAGTTTTGTCTGTATTTCACGCTTGGTGGTATAATTATATTTACAAAAGATACCCCAAATGCTATAATGTGTTTTATTTATTTATTTATTTTTACATGTGCATGTAGATAACTTGAATATAATAAAATATAAAATATATAATATAATATCTTTTCACATGCGGATGATATAAATACAGTTATATTTGAAATATAAAATATAAATTCTTTGTATACAAATCAATTCATAAAGTGAATTTTTTTACTTTAATAATATATTATTATTATTATTATTAAATATCATTTGTAATTAAAAGAAACTATTTATTGGCCTTTTCTTAAGTTTTTATGGTGAAATAATATTTTTAATAGTTATGGGCATAAAAAATTAAATAAACAATACTGACAATGGATGAGTATAAAAGTATGCTATGATTATATATAATTTTTTAAACTAGGGTTTGTTATCTACCAAAAAAGTGAGAGTTGGCTTTTGGAACATCATATATAGGATATCATCTATGTTGCACGGACATTGATATGCAGACACGAGAAAATGTGGATATGCATACGGAGATACAATATTTTTAAAAAATATAGGACACCGACATGTGGGGGATATACGTAAATAATAAAAATATAGAAATATATTTATAAATATTAAAAAATATTGTACTTATTTATAAATATATATATTATAATTATTATTTTTTCATATGAAAATAAGTAC
>JANHAO010011020.1:0-17255 GCA_026873985.1 Saraca asoca | reverse complement strand
ATTTTCCATATTTCATTTTGAAATACATGGGTGAATGTTCCAAGAGAACAAACATTAGTTTTCTTCCATATGGCATGATCCTTATGCCCTTCTTTACTAAAGTCAAAATAAAACTTACTAATAAAATTTTGTTTGCACCACCAAATGTAACCATAATGATTACTGCATCACATTTACACAAGATGGGTTTCAAAGAAAATGAGCAAGGGAAATCGACCAAAGAAAGTTCTAGACCTACTCAACCATCTAGAGAAATTTTAGGCTCAATTGGAATTTCTACTGAAGCTGAAGCCAGAATAACTGAAATGATAGAAAGAATGTACAAACACATGTTAATCAAACAAATAAAATATCTGACACTCAATAAATGTGGTTTGACCTTATGGAAGAGAGAATGTCTCATTTGGAAGAAGAAAGCCACAAAAGAAATAACGAGATCAACCAAAGGCTCAAATCACTTAAGGTTCAAATTCAAGAGATCAAACTAAGACTACAACAATAGGATCAAGAAGCAGAACTTTAGATGATAGACTTACCTCCTGTAGTGTAGATATTTTTGTGCTTATCTGATATTTGTATCCCATAGTCCCATTTTCCCCTGTCATGCTCCTGTTACTATTTTATTGTTGTTATTGTGCTTTTCAGACTATCTTTTAAGTTGTGATGTAATATGACCTTGCTTAATATTTTCATGGATATTGCATTCAGATTTTATAATTGATATTTTGATTCTGGATGATATACATATATATATATATATATATCTTTTGAATATTTTTAATACTATGATTACTACAATTTACACAAGTTTTTGATTAATATTACATTCTCATTATGGATAGTATACATTTTTATGGATATTACATTTTGATTTAGATTTTATTTTGATACTTTGATTCAGGTTGATATATGATTTTAATTTTGAAAGTTAACATATAAATATTATATTTTGGTACATATTTTTTATATTATTACTTTTTGATGTGCCAAAAGAGGGAGAAATATGGAATTTTCATATAAAATCCCATAAATTTTAGATATCTCAAAGTAAAAATATAAATTTCAAATGAGATATTATTTTCAATCAAAAAAGGGAGAAAAATTAAAAAAATTGAAAATTTTCAAAAATTTCAAAATCAAAAGATTTTTTTATAAAAATTTTACTATTTTAATTTTACTTTGAATCTAATATAAAATTCTTTGTCACCATCAAAAAGGGGGAGATTATTAGCCTAGCTTATCCTAGCTACATATTTCTTGGTTTTGATGTTGAAAAATAATTTTAATCTAAATCATTTATATTACTATTTGTCAATATATTTTAATGCTTTTATTTGTTTTGTAGATTCAAAGTACATATGATTCAAGAGATTCCAAACTAGAATTAGGAATTATTTTATTTTTGTAGGATCTTTTGTAAATAAATTCAAAAGAAGTTTAATTCAAACAAACAAGTTTATAATGAGGTAGATATAAACAAACCACTTGAAGAAAGCATAAAATCAAATATTTTTCAAGCAAATATTTTTTATGCACAAATTTTATGAAATCTATTTTACACATTACGAAATGATTCATCAATCAATTCATATTGAAAAATCTATATGAATTGATTCTTCAATTCTCATGAAGAACAGTTTTGAAAAATTTTTTAAAATTGAAAGTTAGAATTTTTTTCTGAATCGATTCACAAACTAAAAGTTTGTTTTTCTATTACACGATTTTCTTTCTCCTTCAAGAGCAAAAATCTTAGAGAAAAGAGCTTAATTAGATTTCTCTACCTCATAAGATTTCCAGATCAAATTAAGTGATTTTGAATCAAACATCTGCTGAATTCATCTTAACTGCTTGAGAATTATTTCTCAAATCTTTTTCTGGTATTGTATTTCTTACTTTCCCTTCATCTTTTCTTATATTTTCTTTTGAGATTTCTAGGTTAATAAAAATCTTGTATAGGTTAGCAAGAGCCTATTGTAATTCTTGTGTTTGGTTTAAAAGAGCCCTGTATAATTCTTCTAGGTTAGCAAGATCGCTGTAATTCTTGTGTGTAAACTAGCATTTCAAGAGCCTATTTTTAATCCAGATACTTTCGTTAATAAAGTGGCCTTCTAGTTATGGAATGATTTAGTGGAGTAGACTTGAATTGTAATTTCAATTTAAGTTTATTGATGGTGGAATCTTGTTCTGAGCCAAACTCCAGCCAACTGCGTGGTTCTTGGAAACCAAACTACTTTCTGGTGAGTAAAAATAAGAAATAAAGAGGAGCGAAGATGGTAGGGAGGAAGAGCTGTAATGGAATGCAGTATTTTTAACATGGTTAAGCTAAAACTGGGCAGTATCAGTCCCTATGTCCATGGTAACTTTTTATTAATCTTGAAAAATTTTATAGAGTGCTAGTTTAGCTTATTTTAGCCTCCCCTCTTTTACAAGAGTTCTTCACGTCTTTTAATAGAGGGAGGAAGGTTACATGTAATAATTACAAGTTGTAATTTTGTTACATCAAGTATTAAATGTACAAGACAATATAATCTCCTATAATCCGACTTCTGTAGGTTGCTTTTATAGGTGGGCCCCTCTTAGCAGTAAGCTAACATAAGTTTTTCTAGTACTTGGTCTTACCAAGCTCTTGGCTAGGTGATATGCTTGTCTGTCCAAGTTGAGATTCTCAGCTCGGGGTCATTGTTGTCATTCATTCCGCGAGCTCGGGACTGCTTCTTGGCAAGACAAGCTCGAAGGAGATGGCCGATCACTTGACAAGCTGAGCTTCTTATGATCTCATTGTTCACCATTTCGTGATTAGCAGGGTAGCAGCCATTGGGTGTCCTCAAAAAGTTGGGTTACTTAGCTTCTACTGGGTTCTTGCTAACTTGTTCTACAAAGTTGGTTTTTACCCATAATATAAGCTCCCCCAGTCTCAGTTTGCTTTGTGGATTGGGGTTGCAATTTTTCTAAGTGCTTGTCTGCACTTTCAGTCAAAGTCTTTGCTTAGCTGTATTGTCATTTTAGTTTTCATTTCTATCATTTCATTCTACTTTAGACCATAGTTCTTACTATTTGCAATCTCTGGCTATTGGCGTGGCAGCCCCATTTTTCCTGGATCATTCAATCTAGGATAGCCAACTATTCATTGGGTCTTTCACTGAACCCAAACTTGTCGATAAAGCATGAGAAGCTCTTTTTGCTTCTTTATGGAATGACCTAATGGATTCTGTAGTAAAGCCCCACATGTTTCTAGTAGTTTGGCTTCCAATAAAGCTCACAGAGGCGTGCATGGTCTGTTGTAGAAGGTTTAGAGGCATGAATGGCCTATTGTATGTGACTTCTCTGCAAAATCCATCTTATTGGCTCTTGAGAAGTCTTGTGTAGATCTTGGATTATTTCCCCATGACTTTGCCATGTGTTGTAGCCTTGCCAGCCAAACTCCTAATGCCTTTTTGAATTGCTCTAGGCTTGGTCCAGGAGGAACCGTTGGCTAAAGAGGGAAATAAGCAAGAGTAGTTGTGTTCACTGGTATTTCATTTGATAGGAGTTCATCTCTTGGTAGCTAGCTTTCTTCTTTCAACAATAGCTTGAGGCTTTGTGCTTTTGTTTCTATATTTCTCTCTTTCTGACGTAAATTTACCTCTTTGAATGAGGCCTTGTAATGAATGAGCTTACTTCACTATAACTCTTAACCACTATACTGAATGCTTTATATCCAGTTAGATGTATATTTCTATAGATCAATGAAATGTCTCTCTGACCAATCAGCCATATCTTTAGCTTATAGCTGATCTTGTCATTTGATTGCCCTAATTTGTAATGAGCAATAGTTCAAGACGCATGTAAGTTGCACCCAGCAAGAGATCACATACAAGCTGTGATCTTTTGGTCGTATATTAGCTGAGGATAGTTAACTACATGAGAGTTGCAACAAATTTATTTTTTCATCCCTATGTTACGGCAAGCTCATAGCTCGTTACCGGATTTGAATGTTTATGCTGAATTTTGATCATTCAATAGTGCCTCTGCACCTCAACAAGCTCTTTGTTGTGCTAGATTCTGAATGTTTAATAGTGCCTCTGCACCTCAGCGAGCTCTTGGTTGCGCTAGATTCTAAGCATTTAATAGTGCCTCTGCACCTCAATGAGCTCTTAGCTAAACTGGATTTTGAGCATTTAAAAGTGCCTTTGCACCTCAATGAGCTCTTTCCTCTTTGGAAGATTCTGAGCATTTAATAGTGCCTCTACACCTCAATGAGCTCTTGGCTCTTTGCTGGATTCTGAGCCTTTAAAAGTGCCTCTACACCTCAGCAAGCTCTTGGCTACACTGGATTCTAAGTGTTTAATAGTGCCTCTGCACCTCAGTGAGCTCTTGGCTCTTTGCTAGATTCTAAGCATTTAATAGTGCCTCCATATCTCACTGAGCTCTTGGCTGCGCTGGATTCTGATGTGTATAGAAAAATTTTTGGATAGCATTTGCCAGAGACGATTATTCAAGAATTCAAAATAATTTTATTAAGTTTAATAAGATTTATAGGATCAGAATATGGTTCTTATGGATGGCTCTTGCTCTCGATCAATGATTCACTATGTTTGTTGAGCTTGCCACTCTAATGGCCTTGCCGCATAATCTTGTAATCAACCTTTCCTGATGAGATCTTCTTTGGCATCCTTTGGTGCCCAGCATTCCGAAGTACTATGCCTAACATCATTGTGGTAGGCACAAAATTTATCTTTATTGCTCCTAAATTTGCCAAGAGTCAAGAGGGGCTTGGGCTTCCCAAAGTTTTCCCTGCCTCATTCTGTCACAAAGATCCTATCTTGCATATAAATAGAACGCTACAACTTTCATAACGACCTTTAGGCCGCCTGAATTTTCCCTTTTTTGTGGGCTAGTCACTGGGGCCATAATTTTGGCTCTTTTCACTCCTCTTTTTGCTTTAAGAAGTACTAGACACTTCACCCTTGGGTCTGAGCTCTTCCGTACCGAAGGTTTTCTCCCATCTTATTTGTTTAGCAACATGCTCGTAGAATTCAGTGAGATCTCGAGGTGGGGACTTGTAAAGGCTTTTGTATAACTTTTCGTCTTTCAGAAGTGCCATCGAGATTGTCGTTAAGATGCTTTCCTCTGAGGGATTTTCTATGGAGTTGGCTTCATGCCTGAACTTGGCTATATAGTATTTTAGTGACTTACCCTTGCATTGAAAGATCATTGCAAGATGACAAGGAGCTGCGAGCTGCCTCTTCAGTGCTTGATATTGATCAACAAATTTCCTTTGGCAATCTTCCTAACTATTGACACTGCGAGCTGGGAGGCTTCTGAACTATGCTCGAGGTATACCTCCTACTATGGTCAGGAAGACATGGCATTTGACCAGAGGCTTAATTGTTTAAAGATCCATCCGGACATTGAACGCATTCAGATGGTCACACGGGTCACTGTTTTCATCATACAGTGGGATCGTGGGCACCTTAAGTTTCTGTAGAAGGGGCTGCATCTCGATCTCTGCAAAGAATGGAGAGCTTTCCTCATGATGAGGCTGATCATTCTGAGATTAAGGTCACTCCTCTAGCTATTTCAGTCTCTGGAGGACTTGCTTTATTATTGGATCCTAGGCTTCGAACTGGGGGCCAGAGCTCTCAGCTTGTTGCGAGCCTCCAGATCGCTGATCATGGTGGTCATCGTGAGTCTCTTTCTAAATTCCTTCACACAACTGTTGGAGTTGCACCACAATCTCCTCTTGCCTTCATGCACCTTGGGCTTGCACTTGCACTAGCACCTTAACCATTTTAGCCAGCTCTCTTACCGTGTTCTCAAGCATTGGCAATGATCAATGAGCCATTTGCACTTCTTAAGTTTCAAGGACAGTGGTAGGATGACAATGAGCTCCAATAATAGAAATGTCTACTGGTTGAATGATTGGAGTAATTGAACTCTGGGTGACTCTTCCTCCTACCATTGTAGCTGGTCAGAACAGTAGTTTAGAAAGCAGATGGCCGCCCTTCCTCTAGTGCCAAAATGTTAATGGTGGAATTTGGTTCTAAGCCAAACTCTAGCCAACTGAGTAGTTCTTAGACCCCAAACTGCTTTCTGGTGAGTGAAAATAAGAAATGAAGAGGAGCAAAGATGGTGGGAGGAAGAGCTATAATGGAATGTAGTATTTTTAATGCATTTTGGCTAAAATCGAGTGGCGTTGATCCCTACATCCATGGTAACTTTGTATTAACCTTGAAAAATTTTATAGAGTGCTGGCTTAGCTTATTTTAACCCCCCTTTTACAAGAGTTCTTCCCCTCCTTTTATAGAGGGAGGAAGGTTACATGTAATGATTATAAGTTGTAAGTCTGTTACATCAAGTATTAAATGTACAACATATTACAATCTCCTGTAATCCAGTTTCTATAGGTTGCTTTCTATGGGTAGGCCCCTCTTGGCAATAAGTTGACAAAAGTTTGTTTAGTACTTGGTCTTGCCGAGCTATTGGCTGGGCAATATGCCTATCCCTCTGAGCTGAGATTCTTGACTTGGGATTTAGTGAGCTCAGGACTACTTCTTAGCAAGACAAGCTCGAGCGAGATGGCCGATCGCTTGACAAGCTAAGCTTCCCACGATCTCGTTGCTTCACCATTTCATGATTAGCAGCGTAGCACCCACTAGGTGTCCTCAGCGAGCTGAGTTACTTAGCTTCTGCTGGGTTCTTGCCAACTTGTTCTACGAAGCCGATTTTTGCCCATAACAAAGTTGAACCACTTTAAAAACTCTATCCATTGAATTTTTATTTTCTGCTTCTGAATTTACATTTTTGCTACATAATTGATTAATTCTATATTTGGCACATTCATTGACTGATCTTCTACAACTTTTCTATATTCAAAATCAATTCAATTACAATCTAATCAAATTTAAAGAGTTTATAAGAAATTAGAGGAGTATACAAATTCCCCTAAAGGAATAAGAGCAAGATCCAATTTTCGTGGTTTCTCTTTTAATATGGGACCTATCACTATTCTCAAGTGAAAGATAAGCTGCATACTCATGTGAAGATTTGAAGAAGGATTCTTCATCTATTGGTTGAGATGCCTTTTTTGGTGATTTGTCCTTTCATTTGACTATGAGCTTGATTCTTTTTGCCATTTGTGTTGAAGTCTCTAAAAAATTTGAAGTTTTTGAAGCTAGGGTTTTTTAAGCTTGATTTGGGAATTTTTGATTTTGGGCAATTTTGATGAAATTAATCTGTCAAAAATGTTAGAAGTTGCGTTTCTAATGTTTCCGTTGAAGAAAATTATGAAAAAAGTGTGTTGGGGGACGTGATTTGAGAGTTTTTGGTGAGAAAAATCGAGAGAGTTTCGAGTAAGGGCTGAAGAAGAATTGTGAAATGAGTTCGGCATTGATTCAAGCATATATAGAATTACACCTTGAATCAATTTGTCAATCGATTCAAAGAGCAAAAATTTAAATTGGAATCGATTCAGGTTTAAATTTACTCATTAAGATTCATAAGCAAATCGATTACAAAATTGGTTCATATATGAATAAATTTTCAATGAATCAATTAAGGAATCAATTCATCTAGATGTTTTAGAAAAATTTTAGAAATTTTGTAGTCTATTCAAAACTTTAGAAAATTCTAGTGAACCGATTGAAGAATCAATTCTTAGTGCATATATTTCGAGAAATTAATCAATTACATAATCGATTCAAATACACCAGGAAAAACTGGATAAATGCGAATCAATTCAGGAAATCTTGCGTTTAGTTTTTCTAAATTTTTGTTTTTCTAAGTGTTTTCCTAATCACTCAAATATCCAATTATCATCTGAAAATCACTTGAAAGCTCAAATTCTCTCCATGCACCTGCAAAGCAAACTCAGCAATATCTCTTATGCTTGAGTTAGTAATTGCAATATACAAATCAAATATGAAAATAAATAAATGAAAATTTATTGAAATTTTTCAGGGATTAACAATTTTTGTCTTATGGTGAGTGCAAGTTCTTTCCTACATCATGAGTTGCTTTCTTCTCTCCCACGTAAACCTATAAAACTAAAATTAAACTTGCTTGGCTGGTACCCAATAAGTTTTAGGTCCAAATTTGTTAGTAGACTCCACAAAAATTTTCCTAATAGTAGATGATTTAGGTAACCACACAAGTTTTTCATTTGGTTTCAGCAAATATGTTCCATTTGTAAATGGACAGTCTCTGATATGATGCCCTTTATAATTGTAGTAGTAATAGGTGATATAAACATGATTCCATCTCTTAGATTTCTTATAATGCTATTTGTCTATATCCTAGGCCAACTTTATTCTGAAAACTTTTCTAATTTTCTAGCATGCCATTCAGTTTTACATTGCTTTCAACAAATCCTTATAAAGCCTTATTCAACTTCTCTATTTCTAACTTATAAGTTTCACAATGTTTACATGCTTTAGTTTCACTTAATAATTTCTCAGCTAAAGTATTCAAATCAATATTTTACTTTTCAATCTGCTCAATCTTTTTAAGTAAATTCTCATTCTGATTTTTTAATTTCTTTATTTCCTCATTAGCTTTGGTCAAAGCTTCACAAATCTCTTCATACAAGTCATCAGAATCATCATCATTTACATCATCAACCTCATCATTTGTTTTAGCATATGTTTGATTATTAGATTCATTATAAGTATTACTGACATAAGAACCACAGAAAAATGAAGGATACTTTAGAACTTGTAAATTTTCTTTGTGTTTTGCCATAAGATAGTGTTACCCTTCCTTTTGTAATCAGTTTGAGTTCTACCACTATAAGCAATCTCCAGTGTGTCTAAGATTTCCTTTGCTATGTTACACTTAGAAATTCTTCAAAACTCATCAGTAGACAATGAGTTAATAACAATCCATTTTACCTTGGAGGTAAGAAAGTGTGTCCTTCTTTCCACCTTAGTCCATAATAGTCAAGATTTAGGTTGAAAATTTTGATTAATAGACATTTTAGGACATTCATAACTTGTTTCTAAAATTTCTAACATGTCCACTTCTACAGCTTCTATAAAGACTTTATTTTTATATTTCCAAAAAGCGAAATTTTCAACATCAAAAGTAGGTGGACTGTTTAAGGATGGACAGTCTGAGAAAATAGTGATATTAGAATCCATAATCTTGTCAAGGAAAAGGAGTATTAAGATCCAAAGCTCTAATACCAACTAAGGGTCCCAGATAAATTATAGAATACAAATCTTGCCCTTATTCCTTTAGTAGGGAAATTTTATATACTCCTTTGATTATTAATGAATTCTCCTTGAATTTAACAAGAATGCAATAAATTGTTTTGTATTAAGAAGCACAGCAAAAAATAATCCAATAAATATGCAGAATGATAATTGTGCAGAGTTTACAAATATTGGAGTAGAAAAAATAAAGATTCAAGATGCCAAATTTTTAAAGTAGTTTAACTTGAATTGAAATCATAATTCAAGTGTACTCCACTCGAGAGTCTTCAACCAGATTACCACTTTTATTATCAAAACATCAGGATTAAAACAAGCTCTTAAACCGCTAGTTTAAACACAAGAATTATAATAGGGATCTTACTAACCTAGAATATTTTCACCTGTCTCTTCCAAACCTAAAATAACTACAAAATTTACTATAGGCTCTTGCCAACCTAAACAAGATTCTTATTAACCTAGAAATCTCAAAAGAAAAATCAAGATAAGGTAAGAAATATAGTACCAAAGTTTAGGATGAAAATCTAAAAGATCTAATGTAAATTGTACAGAGATTTGATTCAAAAACCTTTTGATTTAAGAGATGTAATGAGGTAGAAGCTAGATCTAAATTAGCACTAATTGCTCTGTGATTTTCACACTTGAAGAAGAGAGAAAAATATGTAATCTTATGTAATTGAAAAGTAGTTATGAGTTTTTATAACTATTATAACCATTTGTAACAGAATAACTAAAAATTTCAAAAATTTTCTTCCTAAATCAATTGGAGAATCGATTCAAATAGATTTTTCAACATGAATCGATTCTCAAGATGTAAAATAGTTTTATAAAATTGTACTTATGGAAAAACTTTGTTTGAAAAATATTTGATTTTAGCTTTCTCCAAGTGATTTATGTTTACCTCATTATATCATATATAAAAATATTTGCTTGAATCAAATCTAATTTGAATTCACTTACAAAAGATCTTATAGAAATAAAATAATTGCTAAATCTAATTTGAGATCTCTTGAATCTCATACTTTGAACTTGCCAAATAAATAATAAAAAACTATATAATATATTGTCAGATAATGATTTAAACCAAAATTGTGTTTCAACGTCTAAACTAGGAAAAATGTGTAGCTAAGGTAACCTAGGCTAACAAAGATTGATTTCTAAACGCCTAATCTTCATCATTAATTCTAGCCATGAGGTAGAGTAGTGCCTCCTCTTCAATTTCTTCTTCTTTATCTACAGATTCATCTTGTTCATCATCCATAAATGCTAGATTGCTTTTTTTGAAATTTAGTTTTCTCGTCTTTCTCCCATTCCCTAGTTGTTTCTTTAACAACATTGGACAATCTGCTTTGAAGTGTCCAAGTTTTTTGCATTCATAGTAGGTGAAGGTGCATGAGGAACTATCTTGCTAATTTCTATCTTTTTGATTCCTCTTTTGTGGAACTGGTTTCCTCTTTTCCTTATTTCTCTTTTCTCTTAATAATTTTTGTAGTTTTTTGCTGAGGAGTGCCATTTGATCTTTCTCATCAAGTTTTTCATTAGTGTCAGATTCCTCATCATTTGTTTCAAAAGATTTTGCAGCCTTGAGTACTAGATTTCTTTTCCTTTTGTGATCACCAATTTTTCTGTATCTCTTGAGTTCTAATTCATTCTCTTCTAGGTTTCCATAGAACTCTTGGATTGATGGCATTTGAGACTTTAGAGATTCCTTTATGGCTATGACCTTAGGCTGCCACTCTTCAGTGAGAGATCTTAATATCTTATGGTCTAAATCTACATTATCAAAACTCCTTCCAAGTAACAAAAGCTGGTTACTAATGGCAGTGAATATTTGAATTAAATCTTTAATTGACTCACCCTCTTCCATCTTAAACATTTCATATTCAGATACCAACACATGTACTTCGGAGGCCTTAACTTAAGTATTTCCTACATAAGCTACTTCTAAGGTATCGTAAATCTGTTTTGTAGTTATACAATTTGAAATTCTTTCATATTCATTTAGGGATAGTGAGTTGGAAATAATCCATTTTACATTAGATGCAAGAAAATGCTTCTTTCTTTCATCTTCTATCCACAAGGACTTAGACTTAGGTTAAATAGTACCATTTATCAATATTTGAGGTGGATTATAACCTTCTTCTACAAGTTCCCACATATCAATTTTAGTTCTTCAATAAAGTCTTTAATCTTTTATTTCCATTAGGTGTAATGATGTTCATTGAAGCCAGATGGCTTATTCATTGAGGACATTTTGGCAACAATGTAAAGCTTGAATCCATTCTCTTTAAGAAAAATAAAGAGTATCAAGAGCCAAAGCTTTGATACAAACTGAGGGTCCCAAAAAATGAATCTGGCCCTTTTTACATTTGTAAAATATATACTCTTTATGCTCAAGAGATTAGATTCTTGTTGCTCAAGGTTTTTTTAAAAAAAATTCTATTAAAAGATAAAGAATGTATTGAAGTGACTGGAATTGTTATGAATTCAATTTCTAATTATTCAGATTAACTAGCAGCAAAATATCATAATTGTATCAGTAATATAACAATGCACTTAGACGAAAATTGCAGTCATGCAGTAATACAATAATAAAAAATTTAGAAAAGATAAATTAAGAAAACACAAGATTTTTAAAGTGGTTCAACTTCAGCTGAAATCACAGATAAAGTCTATATCCACTGGATCAATCCTCAACCAGATGATCTCTTTTACTACAATTCACAGGATTTAAACTAGGCTCTTGAAAACCAGTTTATAGCAAGATTTCACCGGGCTCTTGCCGAGCCTAAATACACTAATAATACATCTTCATCTTAATTATAATCAACCTTACAACTAATAGAACAAGCAAGGGAAGATCAACCTCTTCCTTATATCTCTAATTCCGGATCAACCTTAGAAACTAAAAGAAAGTCAACAAGATTTGATAAAAGAAACCAATACCAATCTTGAGATCTCAAGAAACAAACTATGTAATCCTTAGAGAATCTAATCCAAACAATCAATCAATTATTGATTTTAGAGGCTAAGCTACATCAATTGAAGCACTTGAGCTCTCTTTGATTTTCACACTCAAAAAGACAGAGAATAATATGATTTCTCTCATTAAAAATGAATATGTGAGGCTATTTATAGTTGCTGTAACCGACATTTGAAAATAACTAATTTTTAGTTCTTGAATTGATTCAAGAATTGATTTGTAGCGGTTATAACTAACTAGTAACTGACTAATCAATTTGTGAATCAATTTAACATGTGAAAATCACAAAGACATTCATGACCAAATTGATGCATGGATCTATTACCCTTTGTGTAAAAAGATTTTGTGAATTGATTACATAATTAATTCAAAATGTTTTCCAATGTTTTGGTATAAACATTTTCAAAAACTTTTCTTCATGAATCAATTTGAGTATATTCCACAAGATACCTTCGATGAATCAATTTGTGAATCGATTCACAAAGTGAAAAATAATTTTTTGTAAACATATAACTTGTGAGAATGCATTAGAAAATATAGTTAGAAAACATTTAATTTAAACTCATTTCATTTGATTTATTTTATCCTCAGAAAAGTATTTTAGAAAAATATTTGGATCAAAGACTAATTGGATTACACTTACAAAAGATCCTATAAACATCAATAAGCTCTAAGACTAGGTTGCATCTCTTGAAATCTTCAATGCCACTTAATCAACTTTAAGTCTACAACAAAAACTAATACTCAAAGTAGATGTTTAGATTGTGACATTAGATAAAATTATTTTTCAACATCAAAACTGAAAAAATGATAATTAGACTAATCAATTTCTCATAGCTAGGCTAATAGGGGCTACAATTTCTATGAAGAGGCCCACATTCAATTGTTTCTTCTTCTAGCCCTAATTAGTAGCCTAAGTGGAGAAAGGAGTGAGCTCAAATAAAAGCCTAGTATAGACTTAATTGATTCATTCTTTACATTCGTTTCTTTTTCTCTACTCTTTGTACGAAGGAGTAGCTCTCCTAGAGAAAGAACACAAACCTCTTTAATTTCTTCTCTTTTTTTTCTTTTCGTTTTTATTTTTATTTTAATGTGTAGCTAAACCTTTTGTCCAATCTAAGGGAAATTTTGCTTTAATTCTCTTATTGATTGTGAGACTTGTTTTTATTCTTAATTTGTTCCCAATTTGATTTTCTTGTTTCTCTATTTTAATTTCATTAATTGCTTTGCATGATTCATTAATAAGGCCTATTAATTAATTATTCATTGTGATTTACTACTAGCTAAATTGCTATAATCAAAGTTGTATTTGGCTTAAGTAGCACTAGGATTTTTAATTGTGCACTAATGCGGGTCAATTATCCTAGAGAAACAAGGGTGATTAATGAATTCGCTATTAGAGTGAGTTTGTTAATCAAGCTTAATATTTTTAGGTCCTAATGTTATTGTTGAGTTGGTTAAGGTGTCAAGCTTTAATCAATTCTGCAATAAGGGTTAATTGAATTCTAGGCTCAATTAGCCAATTTAGAAGGAAATTAGCAAGAATTGATTAGGTGTTAGGCCTAATTTGATTCTTGGCTAAGCGATCAAAGAAGGAATGAAACATTTGTATCAATGATTAATCATTGAATTGAATGCAAGAGTCCTTATATTGAAAATTTTTCCATTAGATTTCCCCACTTACCTATCATTCTTTTGTTTATGTTATTGCAATTTATTTAATTTCTAATTCTAAGTAGTTAGTTAATAAACACCCCCTTTTGGCTTTACTATTAATACATTAGATTAATCTCTAGTCTCTATAGTTTGACCTAGACTCACCCTTACTATAAGCTAAGCTAGTTCAGTATATTATCTTTCTTGATCTCAACAGCTATCAATCCATCATCTATTCCTCCCCACAAATTATTCAAGAAAGATTTCTGCTTATCTGATCAAGCTACAATCTAAAAAGTTGAACAAATGAGCCTTCTAGACTTGATAATGACATTAAGTTTGGGCTTGATTCTTATATTTCTTTCTTTTTATTCTTTTGTTTTCCATTCTGAGCATTGAAAATTCTATTTTTATGCCCTAGAACAAGAGTACATTCTAAACAAAGAGTTAGACTTCTCTTTGCTTAACCTTGACAAAGATCCTTCCAACCTAGCTAACGCACTAGGAATCCCTGTCAAGCATGACCAAAAAAGTAGAAAAAGTAGCAATCATTCGAGAGCTTTGCCCTTTTCCTTGTTGTAAAAAATTCAAGAAAAATGCTTTGTAAAGTTGTTTAAATGATATTATAGCCTTTTGCATATAATTTTATTATTCTTAGCTTTGTGGATTCCAATATTTGAATAGGCTTGTCGGTTGCTTCATACAGTTTCCTCATATTCGATCTTGTCATTTAGGGATTCGAACAATCCACAATTTTATGACTTGATTTGTCATTCACATTTAAGTTTAAAAAATATGTTCTTGTCAACATATTACACCTTGTTTAGAGCTACTTACATTCAATGACATCTTGTGCTAAGTTGTGAGAAATTTACACATAGTGGCATCTTATGCCAAAATGTGAGAAATTTATGCTCAATGGTATCTTGTGCAAGATGTGAGTAATTTATACTCGATGGTATCTTGTGCCTAAAATGATCATCTGACCATATATGGAAGAAAAATAAAAGTCCATTTAATTTGTCCACTCTAGGGAAAATTAGAACTTAGTTACAATATTAGTCATATTTGGGAGAAAAGCTCATACTTGGAATTCTAAAACCATAACACGTTAACCATAGCCCCTAAAATGATTATTCCGATGATAGCTTTGATAAGATAAATGCACCAAGAAAGGTGAATTGATGTTTAAAAATTACAAGTTTACATTTTTAAAAAACTCTCACCCAAAAGGCAAGTAAATAATTGTATGAAAAATTAAGTAAATATCAAATAAATATAAGCAAGTTAAAGTGCATAAAAATAAAATAATAAAGAAAAAGAATGAAAGCACTAATGTATAGAGGTTCAATGGTCCAAAAAGAAAATTATCCCTTTGGGTCTACTCCTTTCTCTCTCAAGGTCAAATCCAACCTTAAGGATTATCTACAAGCACTTTTTCTTTTAATAGCCCTTATAATCTTTCCCACTTGGCCTTTCAAGGACTCAAGCAATACCATCACTTAACTTGAGAATTTTCTAGTCTCACACTAAGGTACAACACTTAGTTACAAGGTTTCTTATAAGTGTTTCACTCTAACTCAAACCCTAGTTAATGAACCTTTTACAATACTCAAAAATTAAAAAGAATTTGTCTTAAAGTGACTACAATATTTCTCTAACTCTCACAAGAGTATATTTTCCACTTAATATCTAAAAGAATACTTAAGAAATATTAGAGAACTTAGAGAGAGAATCCTTCTTAGAGAGGTAAGAAGATTTGCTTGTATGATTTGAAGTGAAGTTTATCTCCCCTTTTATAGATGAGCTAGGTACCAAAGAGCATCTTGATCAACTTGGTCTCCAAGTAAAGTTGGTTGCTCCTTCTATATGTCTAGAGAGTTGTCCTTTTCAATCAGATGCATTGGACTTAGAACAACTTGCTCTTTCAATTTGAATTTTCAATTTTGATGAGTTGTATCATCAATGTACAACTGGACAACTCATGTTGGTTGCTCTTTCATCAAAATTCTGAAGAATTCAATAGAAGGGACTCTATCACACTTGAATACTTTAGCTTACTCTTTCAATCACTTTTGAAAAAATATCAAAGTTGTCATTATCACTATATAGCAGGCCAGCTTAGCTTGATTACCCTTTTAGAATGTCCACATATTAAACATGATCTTGCAACTCAATATGATGTGGCAAAATGCAAAGAGCAACTAACTAGCTCTATTTTTGGTAGAACTTCGCAATGAGTTAGTGTCAAACTACAAAGAAAAACATGCATAAAATAAACTTTTTCATAGGCAATATAGAGAGCAAATACATATATAATATTTTGGTAATATAGTACAACATTCTTATATAAACAAATTATTCTATCTTAGTGACATATCATACATTAAGCACAGTTATATCAATATTGCAGGTTATTGATAAAGAATAAAGAGCAATCACTAGATAAACCTGATTTTGACTATTTAAACAAAAATTTTAGAGAATTTTACTTAAACCACTTAAGCAAAAGTGTGAAAAATTTAGCATGTTTCACATCCCTAAATCCGAAGGTGTGATTGGCACAAATCATCTTATAGTGATTTGTGAAGCCATAAGAAATCTCTTACTGAAATGAAAACCTCTTCATAATTTGAAAACATGAAAAGTATGCAGAAATCATATCTTTTGGGCCCTTTAAAACAAACTCATGATATGCAGGTTTTTAATAAAAATTATTTAAAATTAATAATTTCAAAAATCTAAAATAAAAATCCTTTCTAAAATTCATAATCATATCTAAGAGTGGTGGGTTTAAAGCATCAAGCACAACAAAAAATTAAAAATTTTCAAAACCCACCTAAGATCCATGCATAAAACATAAATCAGTTGGTTAAGATCATACCTTATGGTATGCGGTTTAATGTAGAAATTAGCAACACATATTGATGAATTTTCATCTCTTATGATGTTGTGGTTGGATGCAATGTTGTGGTTTGATGCAGAAATCACCAACATAGATTGACAAGTCTGTGTCTCTATGGTATCCACACACGAGGATGATAAAACTCTAATCTATCAGATGGAATAGCCTCTCTCACAGCGTCTCTGCTAGGTGATGCCTATCTCTATATTTTTCTGGGAGCTTTCAATCGTTTTTCAAAAACTATTTTTCTTATTCAACTGCCTCACTAATTCCTAAATGTTATATTTATAGCTCTAAGGTTTTATAAGAAAAGACCTAGGCCTAGTCCAATTGAAAGTCCTAGTCCTAGCCCAACTAAGAGTCCTAGTCCAACAGAAAGTATGGAAAGGCTTTTGGACTTAAGTTATTGACTTAGTCTAATTAATGTCAATAATTAAGCCCAATGTAATATAACCTTAATAAAGACCAAGAGAAATATAGTATTACTTTAATATTAAATAATATTACATTATAATATAATATT
>JANHAO010011019.1:0-17314 GCA_026873985.1 Saraca asoca | reverse complement strand
TTATATCCAATTTCACAGAATATATAGTCCAGGATGCAATAGAACTCAATCAAATTGGTCTAGGGCACCCATCCAGACTAACAATTACTGCATTCTTCTAGAAAATATGACATAATATATGCTAGTTTACTCATGAATAATTGATATCATGCTTTTTCAATTATTCAACACCAAAGATATTTAGAAATATAACTATATGTATAAAATTATCTCATAGTTACAATCCCAATTATAATTCATTTATACATATTTATATATCAAGGATTTTATCTAATATAATATACATATATCAAAACACACACATACACACACACATATATTGTAACTAAATTAATAAAGAAGCCAAAACATCATATTTTATTAAATATGTTAAGATATATAGTATCCATATCATTACAACCAATTGTCTCTAAGACATTTTATACTAATAATCTCCCACTTGACTTAGAGCAAATCACCCTTATATCTAAACTCAATTCTTTTCTAAATGACAATTAAGCTTCTATTGGGACAGAGCCTTAGTAAGAGGATTAGCTACATTGTCATTTGTGGTCATAACAAATTTGGATTATTGATGAGACCTTGGTTCCTTAGCTTTTGTTATGGCTCCATTGTTATCATAATAACAATGTTAGAAACTACCCCTAATTTAGGGATGAACTTCTTTATTCAAATAGCTACCTTTACTGCTTTTGAATTAGCAAGGTATTCTATTGAAGAATTTATTGTGTATCTTTTTTGGAACCTTTCCAATATAGTACAAAGCTTGGAACTTTTCAAACAATTATACCTCTATTAAGAGCAAATATAAATTCTAACAGTGACTTGTAATCATCTTGACCTGAGTGAAAGCTTACATCTATGAAACCTTTAATTCTTAAATTAAGGTCTCCTCTATATATCAAGAACACATCATTAGTCCTTTTCAAGTACTTAAAGATGGTCTTGGCTACACTTTAGTGTTTTCACCTAGTTTGGCTTGATATTTACTAGTGACATTCAGTGCATAGGAGACATCTGGCCACGTACATAAGATGACTTATATGATTGATCCTATTGTAAATGCATAGGAAATCTCATTTATGCATTTTCATTCATCTTCTATATTAGAACATTGTTTCCTAGACAAATGAACACCATGAAACATGAGTAAGAACCTTTTCTTAGACCTATCCATAGTAAATCTCTTTAGCATTCTATTTATGTATGTGGATTGGGAAAAGCTAAACAACCTTTTAGATATATCCCTATAGATCATTAGACCCAGAATGTAGTTTGCTTATCCCAAATCCTTCATAGAGAATGTCTTGGACATCTATTACTTGATAGATTCTAACATAGAAATGTTATTTCCTATAAGCAGTATGCCATCTACATATAGTAAGAAGATGATCGCACTCCTATTTACCTTCTTATACACACATGATTCACCAACATTCTTGATGAAATCAAAGATTTTACAACTTTATCAAAATAGATGTTCTAACTCTGTGAAGTTTCCTTTAGTCCATAAATAGACCTTTATAGCTTGTATATATTGTGGGGTTCAGTCTTAGAGTTTAGGTTGTATCACATATACATCCTCTTTTACGTTTCCATTGAGGAAAGTTGTTTTGACATCCATTTTCCAAATCTTATAGTCATGGCATGCAACTATTGCAAGTAAAATCTTAATGGACTTCAACATGGCAACTATCGAAAAGGTTTATCATAGTTAATACCTTATACTTGCCTATAGCTTTTTTCCATCAATCTAGCTTTGTAGAGTTGTATTATACTATCTATATTTATCTTTCTCTTAAAGACCCATTTGCACTCAATTGGTTTTATTTCTTTCAATGCAGTGACTAAGTCCCATACTTGGTTTTTCATATATTGAATCCATTCAAGATTTCATGGCTTCTCACTACTTTAAGTAATCAATATCTGATATTACTTCTTGGTAACTTATAGGTTCATTATAATTCTCTTATATGATGAGAAAATCGTATCTTTCTAGTTCATGACATTTTTTACTAGATCTCTGGAATACAAGTGTACTTTGAGCTTAATTACTCATCTCAACCCTTTGAAATACTTGATCAACCACATCTTTATCTACATGATCTATGATATTTTGTGGCTCTTGAACTTCTTCAAATTCTACTTTACTCTCATTATCCTTTTCAAGGATAAATTCCTTTTTCAAGAAGGTAACTTTTATTAACACAAAGACTTTCTGATCAACTGAGTGATAAAAGTAGTAACATCTTGTTTCCTTAAGGTATATCATAATTAAGCATTTATCACTCTTACATACCAAGTTATTTGTGATGATCCATTTCATATAAGTAGAAAATCCCTAACTCTTCAAATGTGAAAGATTTGGTTTCTTCCTGAACTATAGCTCGTATGGTGTCTTATCAATAGAATTTGATGGGACATGATTAAGGATTTATATAGCAGTTTTTAAACTATAGCTCTGGAAAGAAATTGGTAAAGTTGCAATACTCATCATGGAACATACCATGTCAAACAAGGTACAATTTCTTTTTTCTAAAACACCATTTATTTGTGATGTTACAGGTGGATTTCACTATTGTTGACGGTCGAATTTGGTAAGCCCAAATTTGGTCAACCAGAAGAGTTTAGAAGACCCAAACTACAGACTGATTGTAAGGAGAGGAAGAGAAGGATAGAGGAAGAACAAGAGGACACTGGGGGGTTTTTAACGTGATTTGGCTAAAGTCATTTGTTAACCCCTACGTCCATGATAGTATTATTTCTAAGTATTTTTGCTGAGTGCAATGTGTTTACAGAGTATGCGTTTTTTCTATAGGGATTTTCCCAGCTTAAGAATATGTTTTAGAATTGGCCTACCCTTGTACAATGATCCTAACCCCTATTTATAGTTGTTGGGTTATTACAGTTGTAACCCCAAAAGGAAAAGAATAATAATAAATTATTTGCAAGTAGATTATTGTAAGTTGTTATCTGTAAGTTGGCCATACAAGTTGGTCCTGTTCTCGAGTTTAACCAAAGTGAGTTTTCTGCAAGATGGTTAAGGTGGCATGTTTTGACCAGTGAGTTATAGCTCATCCTCAATAAGCTGGTGCTACTGTCTTGGCCTTGTCTTGCATTTTGAGCTCGCAGCTAGCGATCTAGTGCCTTTGTTCAGTGACCTCAGTCTTTGGGAAAGCTAGGCTTTTTCTGATTGAACTTGTCTATTAGGCTTTTGTCAGCCTATTTACATAGTTTCAAAAATACCCATAACAACTGTGAAAGAATCCCAAACTCCTTTTAATAATCCATAAATTCTTGGCTTAAGTATTCTCCACCTCGATCAAATCTAAGTGTCTTGATACTTTTTTCAGTTTATTTCTGTACTTCAATTTTGAATTCTTTGAACTTTTCAAAGGCTTCAAACTTGTATTTCATTAAATACACATACCCATACCTAAAATAATCAAGGTGATAAAGTCAGAACCTCTTGCTAGAGTAGTCATTGGACTACATACATCACTATGTATTAACCCTAACACTTCTTTGGCATTTTCACTCTTTCCAGTAAAGGGTTTCTTAGTTATTTTCTAATAAGACATACTTCACAAGTTTCATATGATCCATAATCAAAAGGACCCAAATATCCATCTTTATGTAACTTTATGATTCTAGTTTCATTAATATGATCAAGTTTATAATGCTAAAGATATTACAAATTGATGGATTTATTAAACTTTGGTTTCTTATTTTTACTTGAAGTAGAAGCTTCTTTAAGCTCCTTCTGCTTCATAATTTCCCTTTTACCCGAAGTAGAAGCTTCCCTAAGCTTCTTCTATTTAACGGTTCGAGATAAGCTTTTCAATTTCTATTCTAATGGCCTTTTACTCTGTAATGGTAGCAGATGTCTTTAGTAATTCTCTCTTTTTTTTGGTGCACACTTCTTTTAGGTTTCTTGACCTTAATTTTAGCCTCAGAACTTTTCTTCTTAGGCTTCTTTTTCTTTCCCTTCTTAGGCTTAGAAAAAGTATTAACTATCAATACACGTTATTCTTTCTTGAAATTCATTTAGACAGTCTTAATCATATTGAGTAATTCTACAAAAGAGATTTCTATCTTAATCATAAAGAAATTCATGACAAAATACCTATATGACTTAGGAAGGGAATGTAGTATGATGTTCATTGCATGATCATTATCAATCACATGGTCAAGTTGTGCTAATATCTTTATTAACCCAATCATCTTTAGCACAAAAGTTACAATAGATGATCTTTCGACCATCTTATAGTTGAATAGTTCATAAGATACATGATATCTCTCAATATGAACATGCCCTTTAAATAAGTTTGACGAATGCAAAGGGAGCCATATTTTCATGTTGCTTCTGAAGCTCAAGAGACATTAAAATCAGTATCACACATGCTGCTTGTTTAGCATTTTCATGATGTTTCAAGTGAGCAACAAAGTCAAAACTTACATATTCAGTCAAACCTTCGGACAAAGGTGTATGAGGATCCTTCTCAAGAACATAATTTATTCTTTCCTGCTTAAGGATATTTTTCAAGTTCCACAACCATTCCATATAATTTGGCCTAATTAGCTTATTATCAATCAATATGTTTCTTAAGGAAATGCTATTCGTAATTTTAATAACCTTCAATAAGAATACAAGGGATTAATATCTAAACATAATATTCATTTTCTATAGACTTTAATGAAATGAACTCCCATTATTTTCTTCAATTCTAGTGATCCTCTATCTTAGAATCGAATTATCACTTTGAATGATAATCATAATAGGTTAAGATCCTAATTTAATTTACTTGAATTTAAAGGAGGCCAAGAAATTCAAATAAATTAGACTAGGTAAACAACTCAACATGTCAATTACATCTCCATGTAACTCATAATTATTAAGTTAGCAACTTTTTGTCATTTATTATTCCTCATATCAAACATTATTAACAACCCATTATTTATAACATATAAAGTAAAACCTAATTACATCCAAACATTGTATAGTCATGATAAGGACCACCCAAACTATACATGTTTGCTAAGTTGAAACCATCAAACAAGAATATCACTTATGTAATAATAACAATATGAAAAATGTAGCATAATCTTGACGAAGGTTAACAATTTTTCATGAAATCAATTTTTGGTTATTATTATTTTCATGGGTGGCGATCAATCATGTTCTTCACATGCAACTTAAATTACTAATAGATCTTTTAATTAATTCAGGATTGAACTATTAAAGGTCTCATGTATAATATACATACATTTAAAACTAGTATATGTTTACACATACATATCAACTAACCTATGTCATACATATATCACCATTTATATCACAATATAAATTACATGCATGCATAATATATATGGGATAATTATGAGCTAATTTAAAATTATTTTCCTTGAGCTGTAGAAAGGAAAAATTCTCTATGATGTGTGCCTCTTGTCTCCACAAGTCATGCGCTATCATGCTTTGGGCACCTTCTTTAACAGTTTCTAAAGAAAAATAAAATTTCTTAATTCTATTTTATATAACAAATTACATCATATAGAAGAAAAGTTGAATTACATTCAAGGAGAGTAACATTAGAAGAGAACTTTATATTTAGAAGTTGAGAGAAAGGCAAGACAAGTAGACACTATTTAATAAAATATCCAACAATAGAATATACATTATATTCATAAAAACCTTGGCCAATAATTATCCTTTCATACATTCAAGTGTATATGATATTTATAAAACAAGAAAACATAGAACATTAACTATTTAATTCAAATTATGGTCATGCATGTCTTAAGTAATTTGATGAACATTTTATTTAAATAAGTTGACTAATTTGATGCAATCATCAAAATTTCACAATCAATCTATTTTAAAAATTAGTCTCAATTAATTCCAAAATCAATCAATTAGTCAAATTCACTATACTTTCCAAAACTTTGGAATCAAGTAAGTAGAATGAATGAAAGTTTTCAAAATTATTTCCAATCAATTTGTATTGATTATTAAAATAAAAGGAAAGCTTCCAAAAATATTTCCATTCAATTTGTAATTATGTTCAAATTAGATTCAAAGTCAAGGAAAGTTTCCATAATTACAAAAACACAACTAGACAAGTTTTCTCAAAATTATTTGTGATTGTAATTAATTTTCTAAATTGTATTTCATGGGATTGATTGATTATTATCACAATCAATGAAGGTAGTCATGCTGGTCTAACTAGCTTAGTATCAGCTAGCTTGTTACCTTCAACAGCTAGTTTGGCCAGCTTGCATTGTCATGTTCGACCAACAAGCTTCCATAATAACTAGCCAACTATTCTTCAGTGTATTTTTCTTTTGAAATGCAGATCTAATCCATATTAGTTTATGAAAAAAAATTCCAAAAAAATTATATACTTTGAATGAAAAACTTTGACCATATGGAACCAAACTACAACATGCACACAATCTCTATTATCACCATAATAATCAAATCTTTAATCATAAATTAATAGAAAACAACATAGGCCTTAATACTACTATTAGGAAAAAAAATGGATCTAGGCGTCAAGTATGCTGATCAAAAGCATCAAATATATGCAGTAAAATTTTAAATTTTTTTTCTAACCCAGATTATGTTGCTTACAAATTAATTAATACAGTATAGAATAATTTAAAGTAATAATTTAAATTATACCTTTGATGAGAATTGCTCTCAGAATCTTTGGTTTTCAAATCTGAATTTAATCTCCAAACAAGTGCACGAATTTTTCGACAAGCCCTATGATCAAGTCTTTCAGATTGTTTTCAAGCAACTCCTTCAGATTTGATCTCTAACACCAACAAAAATCCATACAAACCAATTCAATTTAAAGCCTCCACCAAGTTCATGTAATAGGTAGAGTTGGAAATTCAACCACTTAACTTAAGAAACTCTAACTCTTTGAGGAAGCACAAATTCAATATGGTAGCGTTGGTATTTGAATGCAAATAGGAGATGAGAAGTGAGATCACAGAGAGAGCTAGCACACAACACATATGCTAGGGTGGTTATTCATATTCATAAGTATTGGAGTTGGCATTTCACTCTTTTAAATATAAGAGCTTGGAGCATAAGGATGGGGAACAAGCATGAATGGCGCATAAGCTAGGCTTTTCCATGCTTATGCCATCTACTCGTCAAGTGGATGGGCTACATGGCTAGTGCAACCCTTTTGGCCCAATTAGTCTATACTCATTAATCTCATGCACCTTCTTTGTGTCCAATAAGCTTAAATACTTTTTCTATGAGTTCAAACTCATGAACTCTCTTTTATGATCATTTTATAATTGTTTTAATTTATTAAAACAACTTTCTAAGTAAGAAACCATTTCTTTACGTATAATCTCCTCCAAAGTTAATATAAATGTTTTACAACACTTAAATATTAACAATGAAAATTTATAACTATTAATAATTATAATCTCCATTAGAATTATTAAATCATTAATTAATTAGTACTTCTAATCACATAAGAATATTTAATTAATCTTTTTAAATTCCCAAGATGTTCACCTAATTTAACTTTTGAATTCATAACATTTTGTATTCTAACTTTTCCTTTAACTTTGGATCAAAGAAATTCTATTAAATATGACCTATTAGGTTTCCATGCATGTTGACAATGAATTTGTTTACAAGTTTTTGTAAGTTTAATTAAATTAAAACTCCTTTTAATTCAAACATAATTTCTTTAAATTGTTCAAACAAATTCATAAATCAAAATTGACTTTTAGCAAAACTTCATAACCAACCAAATGTCAGGAATAGATTTGTGGAAATCAAAATCTTTCATGATAAAGTATTAGTGTGTGATTTAATCTCTTTATCTCTTAATATTCAAATTGGACTTAGGATATGATTCAAGTGTCAACCTTAATATGAATGTCCAATCTTAGGTACATGTTTGACTATGTGCTATCTCACAATCTTTCATATATAAAACATTTTTTTATCTGTTATCAATATATGACCTATGATTTTGATCATAGAATAAGTGTTAAAACATCTTTTGAATATCATTCCTTGTTACTAAGGAGGATGAATTCCATCTTAATCAATCATTACCTTCATATACTTCATGGTGCACCTAGAATTATTCATATCTATTCTTTAAGAATATAAGCCTAAAATTAAATTAAAGTACACGACTCTATACATAAGATACTGTATTGATCTAAAGTTTAAATATCACTTACAGCACCTTTCACATAAGAAGTCCATTAGCACATGATAACATTCTAAATGATTTCTCATGATGGGTCAATCTAGTTGTATACTCTATAACATATACCTATATGTTTGTCCAGATATCAACATATCAACTAGTGTATGAGATCATTGCATTCTTTTAGAAAATGTGACATAACATATGATGGTTTACTAATGAATAATTTATAATATGTTTTCTCAATTATTTAACAACAAGGGATATTTAGAAATATAATTATATGCATAACTTATATCATAATTACAATGCTAATTGTAATCTATTTATACATAATTATATTTGAAGGACTTTATCTAATATATATATATATATATATGTGTGTGTGTGTGTGTGTGTGTGTGTGTGTGTGTGTGTGTGTGTGTGGCACTAAATTGATAAAAAGGCAAAAACATCATGTTCTATTAGTTAAAATATATAGTATTTATATAATTACAATCGATTGTCTCTAGAACATATATAGCAATAGTTTATTATTTTTTATAATTCATTTATTTGATTTAAAAGTCAAACCTTTTGCTCTAAGGAATTACAAAATAAATAACTAATATTGTAAACCATCAAATATATTGATAGCTAGATTTTCCTACTATTAGGATAAAACAAATTATTCTATTCTTAAATTTTATAATATTTTTAATAAAAGATGATAAATACAAAAAAAAATTAAAAAGCATAAATATACATACATACATATATATATATAATGTTTCGATTTTACATAGATACATCAAAATTTTTATAGCTTGAGTACAATTATATCATGCACCAATCTCCCTCCACTATTGATACCACTTGTATACTTAAAAAAATAAAAAAAATAAAATATACCCTACTTATATGTGGTATAATCCTATTTTTAATATATTCATTTATAGTTTAAAGCGTCAACAAGAAACAATTTGTGGTTTGCGTCGTTAATAATTTATTCACATATAGTTATTTTTCATTCAAATCTAATAAAAATTATCACATGCTCATTTTCTTCCTCCATTAAACCTAAACTCTTCATCCAAAAGCTCTATCTAGAATGTCTCCATCACCAAATTCATTGTTTTCAAATTTAAAACCATCACTTTCACTTATTTTTTCTTTGCAAGGCTCAAACTCATTTTGTTATTGAGTTTTGATCTGCATTTTTCTTAGTGTTTAATTTTCATCCACTTTTTTGTTCCTTTATAGGATTAACTTATGATTTCTATATAATAGAGTTTTTGTTTATCTTTATTGGTATAGTTTACTTTTGAATTTTATATAAATTTTATTACTTTAAATTATTTTATTGACATAATGAAATATTGATTATGTTTTTGGCATTGGAGATTTTGATTTGCAAATGTAGCTGTTTATCCTTATTTCTGAATATCTGATTTTGAACTTTTACACATGAAAACTTGACACTGAAATTTTTTTCTCTCTTCCTCTCTCTCTAGTCAATTTCACCTTCTTTTCTTCCTACTCTTGACCCATTTTCTTCACGCTACTTCTCTACCGGCTAAATCCAGCCATTGTTAGTCAAAACCAGTTGTTGCTAGTTGAAACTGGCTATGGCAGGTTGAATCTGGTCTGCTTTTGTTTAATGGAAGAAGCATGTGATTGGCACATACAATTTTATGAGCTTTGGATGGAAAACAATTATACGTGAACAAAAAGTTATCAACGCAAATCATATATTATTTCTTTATTTACATTTTAATCATGGGTTAGTGTATTAAAAATAGTATCATATTACATATAAATAAAGTATAATTTTCTTTTAAAAAATAGAAAGTAAGGTTTATTTATGTTTCATGTAAACAATTTATAAAACCAAACGATACCACCGTCAATGACTCCTGCGATTGCCGGGCCTCAACTCAAGGATGCTTCTCCTTACTTTCAACTTTTGCTGTGGTTTTAAGTTTTAGTTTGCTCAAGGTTTTCTAAATAGGTTTGATTTGTTATATAGTCTCACTTATTTTCAAATCTCGGTATCAGTTTTTAGTGTAAGAAAAAAAGTATATAAATAATTTATAAAATTAAATATTAATATCATTTATCATTAAAAAAATCTAAAATTTTATCTAAATTGGATGGAGAAAAGTGTGTGGTGCATATAAGAAGATGATTTTCAACCAGAGTAGTTCATCCTATGAAGATTGGACAGGTTTTTGTATTTTCTGCAAACCAAATTTGAAATGAATATCCCAAGTCACGATTCAGATGGAAGGAACAACAATGGTCCCACCATCATGGGATGCTATCCATATTTCTCCACGTCAGTCACTCTGTCTTCCATGGAAGTTCCCACGTATTCATACATGGACCGTTACTTAAAGACGACGTGCATCTAATGCATATAATATCGAAGGATTTTATTGTAGAGCTTAAATCAAAAGTGTAAAACGCTTTACATTCACAATTGAAGTTACGTCATTAAAAAAAGAATTAAGAGAACTTCTACTTATAATAAAGTGATTTTTTTTTAATGATGTGATACCATATAAATGAAGAATAATGTAAAATTTATTTATAGATGTATTAATTTTAAATGCCCATATTAAATAATACTTTGATGCATATTAAAAAACATTATGACTTATTATGAAGGTTGAATAAATAATTCATAAAATTTGTAATTTTTAATTTTTTTATACAAAATCCTATAATTTTTCATAAAAAATTGTAAATGTATATGAACTTTACATGTAATAAGTATACAAAAATTTATAACTCTAATCATTCAAAATTACATAAATTTTTTTACAAATTTTCTCATTTTTATATAATTATAATTTTTGACGAAAAAATTATATAATGTGTGAAAAAATTTTCACAAAAAATTAAAAGAGTATGTATGAGTACGTGTTTTTGTGAGTATTTACCAAAATATAGCACTACTTTTTACAATTATTTAACTTTGTAAATTAGAAATTCAATTTTCGGTGAGGCAAGAAAAGAAAATTTTTCTTTTCAAGAAAAAATTGAAAAGGAATTGAA
Source organism: Saraca asoca (assembly GCA_026873985.1). Classification (NCBI taxonomy): domain Eukaryota; kingdom Viridiplantae; phylum Streptophyta; class Magnoliopsida; order Fabales; family Fabaceae; genus Saraca; species Saraca asoca. The sequence goes on along the minus strand of JANHAO010011019.1, from coordinate 6,083 downwards.
ATTCAGCCTAGGTTTTGTCGTTGGCCAACATACTTCACCTTTTTATTGATCACAGATCAATATCTTCTTACCTCGAATTTCTGTTTCTTAAGATGAAATAATGGTACAGTTCCGTTAAACCAAGCTCCTTGATTTCAGTCCTTTTGTGATGCCAATAATAATTTCGATTTTACATATAATTCCACTTATGCTTTTCATATTATGGTTTTGTTAAGAAAAGAGGGCCTTGCATTGGGCCAACTTCCACCCAATTCCTTGGGAGGTAAGCCCAGTAGCCCAATAATAAAATTGGTTTGCATTGGGTCACACAGGCCGCTCTCCTTGCATTCACGTCTTCTTCTAACTGCAAGTAGTTCAGTAACGAACTGTATGAACTATGAAGTAAAGCCATCAACGTACATGTCGTGCTTCTTCTCAATCTTAATTAAAAGCGAGGCTTTCTTTCATAACCTCAACATAGCTATGGCTTCACTGTAAAACCTCTTCATACAACAAATTGAACGAACCAAATCTATGCATTCCACAATAATGGATTTGAGAAGGCTTTCATCCTTTACCTTTCTTATCACCGATAACTCATCCCTTGACCTGGGTGTCAACCACCACACAAAACCACCACCTAATCGACCCAGACCTCCCTCGGCCGCCACTATTGCAGCGACCGGCACAACACGCTCAAATGGGTACCTTCTATTCTCCCAAACAGGGTACTAGTTACTTCTAAGTGTAAAGCAGTGATGCCTCATTTGTCCCTAATGAATTTGATCGATTCCTTTATGATATTCAATCGAATATGAACCTCGAAACAACCCTAATTTTTTTTATTATTTTCATTTTGTTGCCGAGTCTTCTAATTTTTAATTCACTATTCGGTCGTATTGCCTTTTTGTTCGTTTGCTTATGGCTTCGAAGTTTTTGCTGTCTTCCATATTGCTTTTGATCCATTTGATCGATGGGAATTTGCATCTTTGTTTAGAATGTTGGAATTTTCTTAGTAGACTAGTAGACTATCATGGTTGAATTGAATTAAATGATACCTTATTGCATTGAATGAATATTATAATAATTAATTATTATGATTCAATTAATTATGTGATTAAATTAATAGATCTGTAATGATATATAGGTTATTGATGGTCTTTAGTAATGTAATCCTTATCACAGGGTTAAAAATAATGAATTAGTTGATCTAATAGGGTTTCAGCAAGACAGGTCTCTACTTATATTCTAATAAAACTATAATTTGCCCCATCAAGATTTTAGATATAGTTTTTCTTCATTTTCTCTACTAGGATTATAAGGAATAAATTTGCTAAAAAATTTTTTGTTATAATAAATTCTCCAATAATACTAGGTATGATTTTATTATTATTAATTAAATTTATATGTACAAATCTGATGTTTTGTAATATGATTTAATAGATTTGATAAATTAACTATTTTAATTTATCCATCAATTAGTATCAAAGTCAATTTTTTTTTTCTTTTATGTTATAAGGCTCAAATTTGTGCAATTTTTTTCTGCCTCTTTTATATTATTTAATTACATAAATTAATTATAAACTTTACAAATTTTGAAATGAAATCATGAATTGAATTAATTTAGTTCTTCCAAAAATTTGATTTCTTAAATTCAAATAATTTAAAGGAATATTTTTCATATCAATTTATGATTCGATCTCAAGAGTATGTGATGTGTAAAATGCATAAATCAAATTGAACAAATGTTATTCAAAATTAAAATTTTTTGAAATTCATATTTTTTTTGTTACAGTAAGATTGTTTTGATAAAATTCGATCTAATTATTGGAGATTTGTTCAAATTGATTCATGATTCTATACTGGAATAATTAGATAAAGAAAAGCCCTCAATCAATTTTTGAAAATTCAAACACAAGTAGCATCAATTTTAAGAATTTTCCATTCAGGTAACCTAATAGAGGTCTAATACTTTTCTTTTTAAAATTATATTAATTTTTTCAATAATTTTATGACATTGATAAGAGGATTAATTTTAGATAAATTTGAACAAATAAACCCATATAAAAATTGTTTAAAATATAATTGAATTAAATGAGTTTTCAAACTGGGTCAAGTCTGATTATATAGTTGGCTACTCATGTCAATGATGTATGAGGTCATGTGCCACCATAGAAGTGGCAAATGCCAATAAAAATTATACCGTTGTACTTTACTCTCTGAGCTCTATTTGTAATATTTTTTTTAGATTTTTTTGAAAATAAAAATATTTTATCTATTTTTTGTCTAATTTATTTTAATAATTATTTAATGTTATTTGGGCCTGAAAATTTTATTATATATTTGTTACATATTGGACTACTATTTATAGTTTTTCTAAATTTTTTGAAAATAAAAATATTTTATATAATTATTGTCCTATTTATTTGAGTATTAATTTTATATTTTTTTGGATATGAAAAATTTACTGTATGTTTCTTACATGTTATACTCTTATATGTAATTTTTATGGATTAATTTTATTTTTTTTGCATATTTGAATATTTTCTAGATTATTGTGTTCAATTTATAAAATTATATAGGAATCAATTTTGCTCATATTATGTCATAAAATTTTATGTAATTGTGTACTCATATATCGTGGGACTAGCTACATAAAATTTTACTGAAATTAAATTTTAGAATTGTATCTAGGAGAGAGTTATGTTACTAATATATATGCTTTATTAATATAATATTATTAATATAGCTTGTTGATGATATTTGAGTGTTAAGATTGCTTGTTATGTTCCTAAAATCTTAAATACCCTACTAGTGTTAGGTTTTAGGAACGTAGCATTCAATCTTTATGTTATATTATGAAGCCTTAAATGTTCTATCGATGTTGAGTTTCATAATATAATGTTGTATGAAATTGCATAGTTATCGTGGAAATATTATAACATGATTACGTTGACTATACAATTTTGAAAATTTATGATGAATTTCATAAATTGTAATTTTCTCAATCTTTTGTTACTTATACAATTGATTATTATGAAGAAGGTAAATGGAACTAATTATGAAGACTAAGCTGAGTGGAAGATATCTGAGCTAAATTACTGATATCATATATAATAATAATCAAATTTTATATTTTGCATGAATAGAGGAGAATCAAAGATAGATGATAACTCTATTACTATATAAGGGCTCTTTGTAAAAAGTGGATACACTCTAATAAAGTATACTTGGTGGTTATGATATATACTAAGGATAAGATCATCATAAAAGAAATTGCTAACTCTTAAAATACAAAGTGATTATGGATTTTACAACTAATAAGTTTGTAAAGTCCGATAAGGCTAAAAAGGATATTACTTCTCATTGCTGAATAAAATTATTTAAGATGGTGTTAGTGAATTAGCGAGCATATCATAGAGCCTGTATACTATTATGATTGCTCATGGGCATGAAAATGGACGTAGAAAATAGTCATTTGATTTAGCATATTTCATAGTCTTTTCTAGTTAAAATTGATATTGTTTAGACATCATATCACACCTAAAAGGGTGAGTAGACATTCAGTAAAATGATTTTTATAATTAGTTAAGTGGAAGATGACGTGACAAATTAAAGGATCTTTGTACTCACTTTGTTTTACATGAACTAAGTGTTGAGCGTGGAAATAAATCACATTCAAAGGAACCTAATTTTGAGAAACAAAAAAGCTTATTTGAATGTGTATCACAAGAAATCAAGATATTCCACTGGCTCTAGTGAGACATTTTATCAAACACTTGGTGGTTAGATGGAAGTGCAATCATTTGCATTATAAATTTATAACAAGTGTTAAGAAACAAATGGAAGCTAAGTGATAAAAGTCAATAGTCAGATTAGAAATGGTAGAAAAGTGCAAGATCAATACATAGGAGTAGTTACTATTTGGAAATTAGAGAATTAATCAATTAAATAATGTGGTTGGATACAAAAGGATTACAATTAATGTGAGATTCTTAATGTTGTGGTATAGGTGTTTAGATGATATCTTAACAGAAGAATAGAGTGATTGATAAAAGAAAATATTCTTCATAACCTAGACTTATCCTTTTTTATGTGTATATTGATTGCATCAAGGGAGATACTTATTGCTAGAGTTAGTGGACCAGAATATTGTATGTATTGGAATTAATTCACAATAATATAAATGAACTGATAAGGCCAAGTACTATGGGTGGATATTGATGTTTCACCTTCATTGGTAATTGATCAATTTCTATAAGGTGGAAATATCCACTGAAAAGTTGGAATCCTTAAATTCTTTTGGGACATTTAAAGTTAGATTGAACTAAAAAATGATAAGAAAATCAAGTATATTAGTAATGATAAAGGTAGTGATTATTATGGAAATATGATAAACTAATGTAAATTCTAATTCTTTTGTAAGATATTTCTAAAATTATGAATTTTTTAGGCTAGCAACCTTATGAATGCCCAAACAAGATTGGATTATAAGAAGGTTGAATTGCAAGCTCTTGGACATGATTGAGTAGGTGCATATTGGTGCATTAAATTTTACTAGACTTTGTACAGGGTGATGCTTTAAAGACTATGGTGTATATTCTGAATCAAATCCCTAGTATATTCTGAATCAAATCCCTAGTAAGTCTATATTTAAAATCCCATATGATTTACTATATGGGAAAAGCCTAATTTTAGGCATTTTCATGTCTGGGGTTGCAAAGTTAAAGTGAAGTCATATGATCCATTTATTAAGTAACTTAATTTGAAAACTATTAATGATCACTTTGTTAGATATTGTAACAGCTACAAAAGTAGTAGATTTTATTGTCTGATCCACACCACCGGAGTTATTGAAAAATGTTATTTGGTTTATTGGTTAGATAGTAGGGGTGAAAGACCATGTAATATTTCTCTTAGAGATATACCAATTAATATTCCACTAGAACAATCACTAGTCCAAACAAACCAAATTGATCCAGTACAACATATGGTAAAATTGATGGTAGAGGTTGTAGAATTTAATGCTCCTTTGGCAGTAAAAAAGAATCAAATCTTGTAAATGAAATACTTTTGAGGAAATCCTGATGACTCACAAACCAGGAACTACTAATAATTATGTGGTATATCTACAGGAGCACAAATTTGACATCAATGGTGGAATTGATCTCAAGAAGCCATAAATGCTAATTCTTTAGAATGAATGAAGGCTATAAATGATGAATTCTTTTGACACTCCATAATGATGTGTAAGATCTTATATAGTTAACTATTAGTTGCAAGTCTAATGGATATAAAAAGATCTTTAGGACCAAAGGATACTCAAAGGGTGGTTAGAGGTATAAGGTCATATTGATGGCAAAGGATCACATTTAAAAAGAAGGCTTTGATTGTAGAATATTATCTTAAGTGTTTTAATTAAAGACTCATTTTAAGTTGTTATAATACTGGTAACTCATTTTGACTTAGAGCTTCACTAAATGCATTATGGCTTTCTTGAATGGTGATTAGACAGAAACTATTTATATGAACCAATTAGATGATTTTCAAGAGAAGAGTAAAGAATACTTAATGTGTAAATTTAAAAGATTCATATATATGATTTGAATAAAATGTCTAAACAAATGTATCTCATATTTGATAAGATAGTGACTACTCTTAATTTCAAGGAGAATACAGCAGTTAATGTATTTATTACTTGATTAGTGTAGACAGTTATGTGATCCTTGTGTTGTATGTCAATGACATTCTCCTTGTAAGTAATGACATGAACTTATTAAATGAGACAAAGCAAACGTTGTCATAACATTTTGAGATGAAGGATCTTGGTGATATGTTATTTGCACTGGGTATACAGATTCATCATGATAGATCTCAAGGTATTTTTATCTTATCTTAAAAATTATATATTGAGAAACTGCTCAAGAAGTTCACTATGGATTCATGCTCTCATTATTCTACACCCATTCAAAAAGGTGAGTTTCTTTCTAAAGCCTAGTATCTTCAAAATGATAATGAGAAATGTTAGTGTAGATGGGTGCCCTAGACCAATTTGATTGAGTGCTATGGCAGCCACAACTAAACAGTCTGTGGATTAGATATTA